>JAVCKT010020657.1:0-17976 GCA_032273925.1 Rhynchotus rufescens | reverse complement strand
ATCTAGTCCAGCCTTCCTGCTCCAGCAGGGGCACCTGGAGCATGTGGCGCAGGGTGGCATCCAGGCGGGAGTACTCAGGCCTCTACTTGAGTCCTGACTAACTGCTTTGGAATAGGCAACATGGTCTGGGATCAGGTCCAAGCATCTCTGGCCTCTCCCTTCCCCTGTCTCCCTTTTGCTGTCAGGGTGTTGTTGTCTTCCCCATCCTAACGGCTTCTCCTCTGTCCTCAGCAATCAGTTTAAGAAGTTCCCTCAGATGACCTCATATCACAGGATGCTGCTGCACCGGGTAGCTGCCTACTTCGGCATGGACCATAACGTCGATCAAACTGGGAAAGCCGTCATCATCAACAAGACCAGTAACACCCGAATGTAAGGAGGAGGCTGGAACCCCCTTCCCTTCCTGCATGGCACTACGTGACCCCCAGCCCCAGTTCCCTGCCATGGGCCAGAATGGGATGGATTTTATAGCCACTGTTTTACCTCCATGAGAAAGGCAGGTCCACCATGGAGGGCCCTCAAGAATCCTTCACTTCCAATCCTATATGTAAATATCTGCAAGCCCTTCCTGGCTTTGTACAGTTAGAGAAAAGGCAGGACCTTCTCCCTTTTCCAGATAGAGAGAGATAGAGATAGAGATAGAGATAGAGATAGAGATAGAGATAGATAGAGATAGAGATAGAGATAGAGATAGAGATTTGTCGCAGCTTCTGCACGCCCCTCGCCACCTTTCTGCAAGGAGTGGGTTTGTGAAGAAAGTCTCTGTCCATTTTTATACTTCTAACAAGGGCTGATTCCTCCCACAGCCCTGAGCAGAGATTCTCTGAGCACATCAAAGATGAGAAGAATGCAGAATTCCCACAGAGATTCATCCTAAAACGGGATGATACCAGCATGGACCGGGATGATAATCAGGTAAGGGGTAGGAGGATGTGCCTGCACACTTTGTGGAGGTCATATGAGACTTTTCTAAGATTAGAATGACTCTAATTTTCTCTTGGCTTTCCTGCAGTAATAGTCTATAAAAGCTTCTACTCCTCCCAAACGGCAGCATCCAAACATAGGAAGATTTTATAAAATACCGTGGAAGTGGGGGAAGAAATCGGGCAGGCTCCATGCAGGGTACCGTATTTCTATACCCTGAACAGTGACTGCTGAGTTTGAGGTGAAATGTTTGCCAGGGTTTTTTTGGAAGTGCCCTGGAGCTGAGCACTGCCAGATGTTTCTCCCAGCTCTCACTGGGCCATGAAGTCACTGTGTCATGGCAGTACCCCCAGAAAGAAGCCACCAGCAAAATTAAACCCTCCAGTGCTTGAGCTCAGCATTATTGCCAGTCACCTGGGCTTGAAACCCTCCTGACCCCCTGGCTCCCTTCAGGCTGTGCAAGGTGGCACCACACCTGAAGTTTAGGGTTGGTTTGTCCGTCTGCGGCTGTTTTCCCAACCTGTCCTAGACAAAATCTTCCGTGTCAAAAGGAGGCCGGAGGCCAGCAGACCTCTGCACCAGGGATCTCACTTTCCTTGCTGTTTCGCTCCCATCTGTACGTCAATCTAACAGGCCATTATCACTTGCTTTGGGTCATGCTTTTGAAGGTAGAAGTTGTCAGAATAAGGAGCTGGCCATTGCAAACAGTGTCAGGCTCTGGTTTCCTCCACTCTGCAGGTAAGACAGCCACCTATGAAGCACAGAACTGAGGTGGAGGGAGTTGGCTGCTGGCCATGCGCCTTCAAACACTGACCTCCAGCTTGGGACTCTTTAGGACCAGAATATCCTTCAAAAGATGTTCCCAGTCCCTCATTCCCAAATCAGGCAGAGTTCAGGCATAGTGGTTGTGCTCAATCCAGGTCCGGTGTGCCAAGACCAGGAGGTTCTTCCTTAGAAATAAGGGAGAAATACGAAATAAGCCTTAGAAATAAGCACCCAGAGGGTAGGTGCAAAGAGCAGGGGCTGTGTCACGGCTTCCAGACACATGAATCCCTGTCCGCTCACAGAGCTATGTCAAGTACCAGCAACTGACTCTGCCCCCCTTCTCCTGCGGACAATTGCTGACCAGCTGAGCTGTGTTTGTCCCTTCAGATGAGACTCCCCTTGCAGGATGGGAGGAGGAGCAAATCTATAGAAGAGCGAGAGGAAGAGTATCAGCGGGTCAGGGAGCGGATATTTGCACGAGAGGTAAGCTCGAGTGACTCACCTGCCACATGCCCTACTGGAACTTTGTGGCAGAAGGTGTCTTGGAGTAAATTAAAAGGTCAGGTCTTGTCATTCCCTTTTCTAGAGACTTGTTTCCACCGGTGAAATCGGGGGCCTGACAAAGAGGTTGGAGCCATTAAGTTAGAAGCTGTGGCTCTGCTCCCCAGTCTGCTCTTCCCCTCCTTCCCTCATCAATTTTCCACTTTACATGTCAGGAGAAGTGTGGGAACTGACAGACAAGGCAGACTTGCCCCTTGCTACCCAGCAAGATGAGAGTAGATTAGATTAGCTCGTGGAGTGGGGTCCAAGATGACTAGCAAATCAGTCACGGAGCCTAAAAGGAGCAGCTTTCTCCCCATTTTTGTCCTGCTGCTGCAGCTTCAGTCTCCTGGCGCTGGCCCTAGAGTGTCAGCCAGGGCTCTTTGCTTGCTCGAGATCTTCAATCCCTACATGGACCTTCTCTGAGGAGCTGAGGGCCACGCACACATCTGGCCTACAGAGAGGCTGCTGTGCCCTGCGACGGGTGGAATGAGGGACGGTGCCAAGTTCTAATGTGCCTTGGGTGGTGGTCAAAGTCCAGCTCCTGGCTTGCTGCTCTTGAGTGTCTAGGGGACTGCCCTTTTGTTTGCCCTGAGGGGAACTGCCACGTGCCTGGGCAAGGAGGGTGTTCACGCATCTGTTGGGCTGGGTCTCAGGCTTTGGCCGAGGACTCTGCCCTTGTAACCATGGATTTATCTTATACACAGAGGCCCAAAGCCACCCTGAGGTGTTATTGAACAGCTCTGCCTGCAGCCAGAGCATAACAGGCACTATCTGGGCTGTGGAAACTCCCGAGACATCTCGGGGTTGCTGCTCTCGGGGAAGCTTCCAAAGGAGCCGGGATTGAGAGCCATTAAAGGACCATTAAAGGCTCAACAAGACTCCTGAGTGAACATGGAACCCATGTTCAATACAGACCGTGCCTGAATCTCAGACCCTTAGCGCTCTCTTCCTCTTTGCTTGGAAATTGTGCAATATTTGTTGTTTCCAAAGTTGCTGAGTTTCCCTTTTTTTGTCTTCCCTCCTCTCTTCACGTGTTCTCCCCGCCTCCAGACTGGCCAGAATGGATATCTCACTGACAGCAGGTTAGTAGTGTTCACCAAGCACTGTTGTGTCTCTGCCTTTCTCCGTGGAAGGCTGCATGACTCTATAATGATGCTTTTCTCTGATGTTGACCGACAGAATCTCCAAAGAAGGCTTTTCTTCTAGTTCTCACAAACGGAGGCAGATTTTTAGGTACCTCTGTGTGACTTATTTTTCACATTGTCCTGCTGAGTAAGTTTGCCCCATGCATGGCTGCTTGTGAAGTTATTCAAGTTGTATTTTTTGCAACATCAACTTTGGAGTCCTTCTTTTGCTGATCCATCAATTAAAGCGGAGGGGTGGAAGGAGGGAATGGCAGGGACAGATGGGGAAGCCAGAGGATTCCAGCACTTCCCAAATCCTTGTGCCTCTCGTTTCCCCACAGGGTAGGAAAATCCCTGCCCTTACAGTGACAGGATCAGCATCTTCACAGTGGGTTTGTCCCTAATGCCTGATTTTAATGGCTGCATGATGGCAGGGAGGTGTCTGAGAAGCCCATTGCAACCCGAGTTGTGCTGCAGAGGGCACTGGGAGCATCTCTGAGCAGCATTTTCTTATTTCTCTGGCACTGGTAGCTGCTGAGGATGAGAGGATGAAGAGCAGGATGAAAACTGAGCGATCCTCTTGCCTGTTGTCCTCTTGTTTGATAGCCACAACCCTAGAGAGGAGACATCTCTGGACAGATAGGTGGACAGACACCTATGTTGGTGGTGTCTGGTGGACACCCTGCCCTTCCCTCTTCTTCCCAGCAATCTGAATAGCCCCCAAACCAGCCTTCAGATTAGGTTGGAGAGACCCCAAGAACTTGCAGGTGACACCTATTAGGTCAGCTATAGTTTTGGCTTTGGAGATGCACTAATCCCCTTCACTGGTTTGGGGATAATTGCACTGGTTGCTTTTCCAAAGAAGTTTTTTTTTTTCCCTCTTGTGCCCCCAGTGGCCCAGGACATCACCTAGGAAGCTCCTTCCAAGCTCCTTTTTCCCCACCACAACTGCCAGCCTCAGTATCAGCGTCTCTTCAAGTGTCACCTTCCTCAACACTCCTCATCCGTGGAGGCCCAGGAGCTCAGGACTGTGCTTAGGCTCCCATATGGTCCTGTAGGACCATAGGCTCAGCTGGGCTCCCATATGGTCCTGTTCTGTCCAGATCTTGCCTGGCCCTAAGGGAGGTGAAGGATGGGAGCTCTTAGGGGAGTGATTCCCTGACGTGGGCATGTTCCAGCGGGCAGGAAGCCCCACCACGGCTGGTGCAGAAAGTGTCCTGGCACCAGTCAGTCAGTCTGGCATCAGTCTGTCAGTCTGACAGACATCCTTGTCTTGGAGACTCTAAAACTACCCAGAGAGAAGCCTCTGTTTGGAGCTATTGGGGCTTTAGCAAGGGAGCATACCCTGGCCCTGCTGGAATCCCCTCCGGATCAGGGATTAGGGCGAGGGACAAGTGCTCAACACCCTTGAAGAAGGAGAAGCAACATGTGGGTCTGCACGGCGCTGCTCAAACAAGCCGTGGGCTGCCGTGTTTCTTCACCGTATGCGGTGCCACCTTGCTGTGTCACAGAGCCGCCCTTGCTGGGGCACTCGTGGGGCAGTTGGTGTGGGTCCTGCTGCTGCCCCTTCTCCCTGCAGTCGTTGTCTGACTCCTCCGCTCTCTGCAGGGGCAACCGGGACAGTTTGCACCGAGCCTCGGGCAGCCGTCAGAGCAGCACCGAGAGCGACATCAAGTCGCTGGAGCCCCGGCCCTGGAGCAGCACAGACTCCGATGGCTCCATCCGCAGCCTGCGACCCCCCGTCACCAAAGCCAGCAGCTTCAGCGGCATCTCCATCCTGACCCGGGGGGACAGCATTGGGAGCAGCAAGGGCAGCGCTGCCAGCAGAACGTCCCGGGCAGGTACCGTGTCGTTCACCGGGCATCTTCTGCCAGGAGGCAGCTGGGACACGGAGTCGCCGGGCTGGGACTGGGCCATGTTGGTGCTGGTGGGCGATAGATGGTCCATAGGAATCCATTCAGACATAGGGATGCACCTAACGAGCATCCCAATGGCTTTGAAAGGCTTTGATGAGTTCCTCTTGTCATTTCAAGGTGCCAGTGTCATCTCCTGGGACCCTGTTTCCAGGGCAGCATTTACCCTGGTTCTTGCAGCCACCCCTGGCACTGTCTCATCAACTGCTCCAACGGTTGTTTGAGGATCTGGCCCAGCCACGTGCAAAGCAGAGCAAGAGAGGATCCATTTTTTTGCTCTGTCTCTGTTTTTCCTCCAGGTCTTCCCCGTGTACAGAAACCAGTTGCTGTCCAGATGCTGCATAATGGCGAGTAATTAGAAACGCTGTGCAAAAAAAAAAAGACAAAAAGAAAATGTAATTTCTCTGAGAGCCAAAAAAAAAGCCCCATATCTGACTGTTTGTTCAGAGTGGAGGAACTCAGTGGTTCTTTTTCCATCTCAGCCATCAGCCTCTGGGCAACTGTGAAAAAAATATTTCCCCTTTGCTAGCGTAGGTGACGATCCAGAGCTCCTTATCAGAGTGCCTGTTGAAAGGCAGTAGATCAGAGGCAGAGCTGGTTAAATAGCAGCCGCTGGCCCTTCGAGGGATAATTTCACAGCCCTTTTCTTTCAGTATGGCTGAAATGCTGAGGAGGGCGACACGTTATCACTCGCCTTCCTCTCGCTCCCCATGTCCACGGGCAGCAGATGGAATTCAATCCAGCTGCAGTGCAGGAGATAGCGACAGAGTCTAAGTCACCCCGGCACGCGAGTGTTTTTCTCTCTCGGGTACCGACCCTGCCATGTCTTTGTCTCTCCAAGGTCTGGTCCTAGGTGCCCCTGATGCCTGCAGCCAGTCGCCGTCTTCGCAGCCCAGCCGGGGCCTCCTGCCCTGCGCCGCCCAGCAGCCTCCACCGCAGTCACCGCAGCAGCCTCCGCCGCAGGCGCCAGGGCTGCCACCCACGGCCCAGCAACAGCCAGCCATGAGCAACCACCTGATGTCGCAGGTGGGTTGCTGCAGGGCTCGCCCAGCCGCCGGGACACACAGGAGGGAGCTGCAAAGAGACCCGCTGTGGGGAACGCCTTGCCTTGCCCTGTGGGCTCGGGGTGGCCTCCTGTTGCCACCTCTGAGGGAGTGACGGTCCCTCTGTGCTGTTGGCAGAGCGGGAGCTAGCCAAAGAGTCCTGCAGTCCTTAAGGTTGGAAGGGACCTTTGGAGAGCAGCTGGTCCAAGCCCCCTGCACATGCAGGGTCACTAGAGCACGTGGCACAGGGTTGTGTCCAAGTGGGTTTGGAAGATCTCCAGAGAAGGAGACTCCACAGCCTCTCTGGGCAGCCCGTTCCAGGGCTCTGGCACCCTCATTGTTAAGAAATTTTTCCCTAAGTTCCTGCAGGGCTCGTCCCTGTAGCCCTGCGCTGGGCTCTCTCCAGTAGCTCCACATCCCTTTGATACTGGGGAGCCCAGAACTGGACACAAGACTCCAAGATGTGGCCTTCCAGTGTCCACATATGATGCTGCAGTGTCTCAGCATCAGTGTCTCAGCTCAGGAGCCCCTTCCGTATCTGCTCGGGTCAGCGAGGGTTCTGCAGCACTTGGGTGAGTGGCAGTTGCCCATTGCCAGCTGCCCTCCCGAGGTAACCAGGGTCTCCTAGAGTTAGCAGCAGACTGAGCACAATGTCCTGGATGGCACTTTGAGCCCATGATGGATTTCGGGAACTGTTCCCCCTGAGCCATGAGCTCACTCTCTCCAGCAGAGGTGAGTCTGCCCCACTGAACTGGAGTGTGTTAGTGTTCAGGGACACTAGCATGAGAGCTGTGCAGAATTTCTGTTTCTAGAACAGAATTCTTCTGTTTTCTTGCACATCTGCTGCTCCTTGGCTCTTCTCCTAATGGTTTAGCTCCCAAAAAACTGCTCTTGTGCATTTGGCTGCTGGCAAAAGGTCAGAAAATGAAGGGTCTCCCACGTGCATGAACCTTCTGTCCCACCAAAAGACAAAGCAGATGAACAAAAGGAAGGCAGTGCCTGGGGCACTGTACGTGGTGCTTGAGGTGGGTGTTGTCACAAGGCCACGTCAGCAGGTGCCCCAGGAGATGGAAGAGGGGCCTGGGGAAGGTGAGGCTGAAAAGAGGCAGTTTTACCAGCAGGGAAGCCAGGAAGCTCTGCAGAGAGAGCTGGGAGCCGGGGCCACACGCAAGCGGAGGGTGAAGATGGAGAGACACAAAGGTGGCCCGGGAGGACATGGTCCTCCTGGTGCTCCTAACAGCAGAATTGTGAACGTGTGTCGCTGTGTGCACCAGGCAAGAGCTGCTTTGAGGACCCCGGCGGCCCCCCCGGCTTCCACAAAGCGACGGGCCGGGCTCCGCATCTTCCTTCACAGAGACACGGATGCTCTCCCGCTCTGGTCCCTGTGCTTTCCACCCTTCTGCGCTGCTCTCCCTCCTTCCCCGCCGTGTTTGCAATCGGTTCCATGGACTAACCTTGTTGTTCCTTCTTTCTCTCCTTCTTCCCATCCTGTTCATCCTTCTTCCCTGCCTCTCTTCCTTCCCCCCACACCTTTTCCCACCCAAATCTTCCTCCTTGGCTCCCTTCTCTGCTGGTCTCAGCCGGTCCCAGCGCTGCAGCCTGTTCAATATTCTCCAAGCTCCTGCCCCCAAGTCCTCTTGCCAGTCTCTCCACCCCAGCAGTACAACATGGTATAACCCCCATTTCCTCTTCTGCACTCTCTGTTGTGTTCTTGTGGTGGATTTTTGTGGTGTTTGGGTTTTTGCTGGTCCGATGTGTTGCGGCTGCTGCACCCAGAGGGTTTGGGGAGGCCCTTCGCTGCAGCAAGGCCAAGGCCACGGGGCGCTCAAGGAGGTGGGAAGCCCAGACCTGCTCCAGGAAGAGCTGTCTGTGCCCAGCACGGGGGTCCCAGGGCCTGGGGCACACCTGGTTGCCGTGAGCCTGGACCCTGCCCCATAGCGCCCTGGGCTGGGGGCACCTCAGGGGTGATGCTGCAGTTGCCGCTCCCTCAATGCCCCTGCTCCTGCAAAAAGCTCTTGGGCTGGGACTTGTTGCTGGGACTTACCGAGAGCCCCTTGGACCAGAGCACAGCCTGCTGTGCTGGGAACAGCCATATCCCATGTGCCTTCCTCCTCCATCCCTCCCCCTCATCCCCAATGCAGGGTGATGAACTCAGCAACCCCTTCGGGCAGATCAGCCTCAGTCGGCAAGGCTCGGCAGAAGCACCGGATCCTTCCTCGGCCATGTTCCAGTCATCCCTCATCTCCCAGCACCCGCAGCAGACGGGATTCCTCATGACGTCCCCTGGGCAGCCCATTTCCACCTCCAACTACTCGGCCTCGGGGCACACGCCCCCCACACAGCAGGTGCTGCAGCCCCAGAGCTACATTCAGCCTCCCCAGCAAGTAAGGACATGCGCAGAGCCGGGCTGGGGAGCGCAGAATCACGGAAGGGTTGAGGTTGGAAGGGACCTCTAGGGATCATCTAGTCCAACCTTCCTGCTCCAGCAGGAGCTCCCAGAGCACGGGGCACAGGGTGACACCAGGCAGGTTTGGGGATCTCCCCAGCCTCCCTGGGCAGCCTGTGCCAGGGCTCGGGCACCCTCACACCAAACAGGTTCCTCCTCACATGGAGATGGAGCTGCCTGTGTTGCAGCTTGCACCCTTTATCCCTTGTCCTGTCCCTGTCCTTGTCCTGTCACTGAGGTGGCCAGTGAGCAGCGCCGAGAGCAGTACCTTGCGGAGGGTCCCTCTCTGCTCCTGCTCAGTGCATGTGGGCCAAAGCACCAAGTCAGCTGCCTGCTCTGTGCCCCCCTGAGCTCACAGGGCGCTGGTGCAGGGGTCCCCATGGCCATTCCTGGCACGTTGCTGGGGGAGGGACCGCAGCCGTCAGAGCCCAGGTTCAGGTCTGACGCTTGTCAGCGATTTTGGGGGTCCTGCAGGGTATTAGGACCCCAGGGATTAGTCTCTGGGAACTGGGGTCCCCTGCTCTTGCACTGCTGTGCTGGGAGAGGGAGGAGAGGAAGGAGCTGCAGCTCCCAAGGCGCCGTCATCTCTCCAGAGCCAGAACCTTGCTTGGTTTCACTCGGCAGACACTAAGCAAGGTTAAAGACAAGCTGGCTCTGGGGACTAGCTTGCTTGGTCCCATTCTCACCATCTCTTTTCTTGCTTCACATAGATTCAGGTTTCTTACTACCCTCCCGGGCAGTACCCGAACTCCAGCCAGCAATACCGATCTCTCAGTCACCCAGTGGCCTACAGCTCCCAGCGCACCCAGCAGCTCCCCCAGCAATCCCAGCAGCCTGGTAAGGGGAAGCAGGGGCGGGTGCACGCGTTTCCCTTCACTGCAGCTCCCTTGGCTCTTCAGGAGCTCCCATTTACTGGCTGGGGCAGCAGTGCCCTTCCCTGCCTTGAGGGCACTGCCCTTGCTGCCTGTAGGGTTGCTCTGGGCTGTGCCAAGGGGAGCTGAAAGCAGCCCAGGCTGCTGGGCCTCTTTCAGTCTCTCCCTTAGGTCTCGGCAAGCAGGATGGGCATCAAAATGCAGCGTGCACTGAGCTGCTGTAAGGTGGATTTAAAGCCAGGAGCCGTGTTCAGATCTTTGCACATAAAACAAAAGCCTTTGCTCATTGTTTTAGCCAAAGACGAGGGCAAAGCAGGACCTGACTAATTACATGCAAGTGCCTGGCTGCCTGCTGAGAAACTCCTCCATTTCGACCCTGTCCTGACAGGTTTACAGCCAATGATGTCCAACCAGCAGCAGACCTACCAAGGTGTCATGGGGGTGCAACAGGCGCAGCCCCCCGGCCTCCTCAACAGCCAGCGGAGCAGCCTGGGGGGGCAGATGCAGAGCGTGATGGGGGTGCAGCAGGCGCAGCCCCCCGGCCTCCTCGGCAGCCAGAGGAGCAGCATGGGGAGCCAGATGCAAGGCCTAATGGTCCAGTACACTCCACTGCCTTCGTACCAGGTAGGCATGGCCTGTGCTCAGGGGACGGGATGCTGGGCAAAGGCCTCGCAGGAAGCACCTTCCTGTCTTGTGCCTGCCCTTCCCTGGGTAGGATCGCTCCTGTCTGCAGTAAACAGGAGCCTGTCCTTGTTTTCTGCCCTGTCGGGACCTCTCTGGCTCTTCTTTGGGGCCAGTTCTCCCTGCTTTTGTTGTCTCTCCACTGTCGTTTCACGGTGCTGAACCTCTCTCCCCCCTGCAGGTCCCCGTGGCCAACGAGTCCCAGAACGTGGTCCAGCAGCCCTTCCAGCAGCCAGTGCTTGTCCCGGCCAGCCAGTCCGTTCAGGGGGGGCTCCAAGCTGGAGGGGTTCCCATCTACTACAGTGTCATCCCAACTGCCCAGCAGAACGGCACCAGGTAAAGCGGCTGCTCTGCCCTCCTGAGAGGGCATCACGTCCTCTCCCTGCAGCTCAGGGGGGCAGCCGGGCACCACAGACCCTTGTCCTCTCTTGAGTGTCTTGAGACTCTTGAGTGTCTCTTGAGGACAAATTGCCCGGTCCAAGCCCCGTAGCCCAGCAGCATTTCCCAGCATGTCGTGTGCCAGGGCACTGCTGGCACGGGCAGGCAAACGGCTTCCCCATCGCCAGCATCTCACCAAAGCTCTCTGCTTCGCAGCCCTTCCGTGGGGTTCCTTCAGCCTCCTGGCTCTGAGCAGTATCAGATGCCACAGTCGCCCTCGCCCTGCAGCCCGCCGCAGATGCAGCAGCAGTATTCAGGTAAGAGAGGCTGCTGGCCCGTGGTGGCACCGATTCCACCGGGCTGGGTTTAGGAAGAGGCAGGCGGGCTGAGCAGAGCAGCCCGTTCACCGCTTTGCACCGGGAATTTCCTCCCGGAATGTGGCTCGGGGGCCTGGCTGCAGCAGGGCTGCTCTGTGCCTGGGGTCCCCTCGCTGCGAGGGACAAGCGAGGTGGGCGCCCGCGCTGGCAGCTGCCGTGGCCTCCACACTCCCTCTGCTGGTGACGTGGCTTCGTGTCACCAGGGCAGCTCAGGAGTAAATTAGTAAATTTATTAGTAAATAATTAGTAAATAATTAGTGCAGGGGCAGCAAAACAAGAGCAGGGAGCTGCAAAACAAGATATGGGGGCACTGCGCCCAGCTCTGTGACCAGAGCCTTTGCGTAAGGGTTTGGCCTGATGAGGCCAGAGCTGCCTCCAACTTGTGTCCTCCACCCCTGTTTTCCTCGGGTTGGAAGTCATCGCTTGACTGCTGTAAGTTGTGACACCAGAGAGGGCTGTTGCTCTGCAGAGGCTCTGCAGGGCCTCTCCGCACCTGCCTGGGCAGCTGGGATGGTGGAGGAACCTTGTGAGGGAGCTGCTGTCGCTGCCTCTTCCACAACCAGCAGCAGCCTCCAGAGCCTCGGCATCTTTAGCATTCTGTGATTCGATGATTCTCTGATCCCTGTGGCTGTTTCCTCTCCGCAGGGGTGTCTCCGTCAGGCCCCGGGGTGGTTGTGATGCAGCTGAATGTACCCAACGGCCCCCAGCCCCCCCAGAACCCCCCCGTGGTGCAGTGGAGCCACTGTAAGTACTACAGCCTGGACCAGCGGGGCCAGAAGCCGGGAGACCTCTACAACCCAGAGAGCAGCGCTCAGGTATGGAGAGGCCTGCGAAGAAGGCAGCTCAGCTCTTGGGCGCGCACTGGTCCCCAGTACCCACCCTGCGTGGGCAGGGGGAAGGGGGAAGCGGGGTGCGCTCACCCCATGGTGCTGGGGCGGGCGTGGGGCGGCACGCGGGCACCAGGGGGTCTAAGGCTCTCCGTCCCGCAGGCCGGCGCCCAGCTCAACAGCCCCATCACCTCCCCGACGCAGTCCCCGACGCCGTCTCCTGTCACCAACCTCAACAGCGTCTGCACGGGGCTGAGCCCCCTCCCGGTGCTCACGCAGTTCCCCCGGCCCATGGGGCCAGCACAAGGTAAGGGGGAAGCGTGGGGGACTCCCCCTTAGCCCCTCAGCCCCCTGCCGACATTTGCTCCCGTCCTGCAAGTGGTGGCCAGGGACAGGACAAGGGGTAACGGGTGTAAGTTAAAGCCCAGGCAGCTCCATGTCCATGTGAGGAGGAGCTTGTTTGGTGTGAGGGTGCCCGAGCCTGGCACAGGCTGCCCACGGAGGCTCCTGCTCTGGAGATCCCCAGACCCTCCTGGTGCCACCCCGTGCTCTGGGTGTCCCTGCTGGAGCAGGAGGGTTGGACTGGATGATCCCTAGAGGTCCCTTCCAACCTCAGCCCTTGTGTGTTTCTGTGATTCCGCAGGTGACGGGCGTTACTCGCTGCTGGGCCAGCCCCTGCAGTACAATCTGTCCATCTGCCCCCCGCCCCTGCTCCACAACCAGCCCAACTACAGTGCACACCAGGTAAGGCCGCGTTGTATCCACCCGTCCTGGGTGTCCTGGGCGCTGGGCGAGCACCCGTGCGCAGGGACCGGCCCAAAGGACCTGCCTGGGTGGCAGGCGGCCTCCCCGTGCAGCAGGGCTGCCCTTGGGAACAGTTCTTTTTGGAGCCTGACATTGGGCCCAGATCTCACCCAGCTTTGTGCAGGGGCGGTGTCGGCCCTGAAGCCACCAGTGGCTGTGCCCTGCCCTCATGCAACCCCCCCAAACCGCCACGGCGTCACCCCAAAGGTGCCAGGGTGCACCCGGGTATCTCCATTCCCCTTGGCACTCGCGGCCGGGTCGCGTTGGGTCTTGCTGTGCGCGCCGTGAGGCCTCCCCGGGCCGCGGTGGCTCCTCCTAACGGGTGACACGTCCCTGTTTTTACTCTCAAAGGGGCAAACTGGGATGAAACACGGAAACCGGGGCAAGAGACAGGCCCTCAAGTCGGCGTCCACTGACCTCGGGACCAGCGACGTAGGCAAGTGACCCCCCCCCGTTGCCCCCCACCGGGTCCCGTTGCAAGGAAGCAACTGGCTTCTCCCTGCAGCAGATGCAGGACCTGGGGCCGAACAGGCTGCAATGGGACCGTCCCTGCAGGCTCCTCGTTGTCCCCCGTGTCACCTCTGTGTCACCAGCACCGAGTGCAGCTGTTTGCAGGGGGCCCTTTTAAGAGCTGCTTCCCGGAGCACTGCGCCCTCCGCGCCGGCATGTTCCTTACATGCCGTGTTAATATTAGCAAGGAATCCGGGCGGCCGGCGCGCCGCTAAGCCCCGAAGCTGGAGGGGAGCCGCGGGCCGGAGCCGGCGCTCGGGGACCGCCGAGCGGAGCCCTGGGCGCAGGAGGGGACTGTCCCCTGAGGAAGCACCTGGGGAAGGGCAGCGGGGATGGGGCAGCCCCTTCCCGGCACCCCGGCCAAGCGGGAGCCGATGGGATGAGCAGATGGATGAGCTGATGGGACGGGTCTGCCGGAGGCCAAGCCCGGGCAGAGCGTGGCGCTGCTGGAGCCATGGGCAGCCCGGCCTGTGTGTGTCAGTGGGGCACGGAGGACCCGCACGGGGCACCGCAGGGCCCGGGAAGTGGGGACGGTCGGTTTGCGGAGTCACTGGTGGCCGCTCGGGAAGGGCATCCCCGACGCAGGAGCTGCGCTCCGCTCCGCTCTGCCCCTCGGGCTGGTGACTCCCAGCCCGGGGCTGGCGGGGACGTCGGGGGCAGCGCGAGCCGCCGCGACCGACACGCGCCGCGCCGTCTTCCCGCTGCAGTGCTGGGCCGCGTGCTGGAGGTGACGGACCTGCCCGAGGGCATCACGCGCACCGAGGCCGACAAGCTCTTCACCCAGCTCGCCCTGGCGGGCGCCAAGATCCAGTGGCTCAAAGAGACTCAGGGGCGGCGCGGGGACGGGGACGGCAGCGGCCCTGCGGAGAACGGCCGGCACCCCGACCTCGCTGCCTTATACACCGTGGTGGCCGTGTTCCCCAGCCCGCTGGCCGCCCAGAACGCCTCCCTGCGCCTCAACAACTCGCTCAGCCGCTTCAAGCTGCGCGTGGCCAAAAAGAACTACGACCTGCGGGTGCTGGAGCGCGCCAGCTCGCAGTAGGGCTCGCCTGGGCCCGAGCACACTGGACTGCGGGCGCTTCCGTCTCTCTTCCTTCCCGCCCTCCCTTCCTCTCACCCTCCTTCCCTGGATATATTTATATGGACATAATTAAGAGACAAAGAAATTGATTTTTTTTTCTTTTTTTTTTTCTTTTTTTTTTTTAATTTTTGGAGTGATGCCCACGCCCGCCCACTCTCCCCTGTGTATATTGTTTTGTTAAGCACTGTGTTGAGCCACACATACAGGTGTTGATTGGTATGTTCACTGCACATTTTATTTAATCTGATTATTATTTTGTGGGGGGGGGGTTATTTTTGTTTTATTTGGGGGTGGGGGGGGATGTTTTTAAATATAAAAAGAAAACTTGTCCGTCACTTTTCGTGCTGCGTTGCCGATGCGTGCGGTGGGCGGCCGGGGCGCCCTGCGCCCGCGACACCCAGCAACCCGCTAACGCAAATAGCCGCCGGGGCCGCGGCGGCGCCCGCGCGGGCTCCGATTTCCCGGCGTCAGCCGCCCCGCAGCGCCCAGCTGTCGGTGCCCCTCCAGCCTGTCAGTCGGGCGCTCGCGCCCCGGCGCCGGCGGCTCTGCGGCCCGCGCGGCTCCCGCTCCCAGCGCCAGCCCCGCGGGGACGTCCCGGCGGGAGACGTCGCTGCCGGCGCCGTGTAAGTGTCACCCCGCGCGGTCCCCTGGGTGCTTGGTCGCCCCTGTTGCTGCTGGTGCCACCGGGGCCTGTGCCGGCGCTCCCGGTTGTCCCTTCGCTCCCCGCTGGCTCCCGTTTCCCAAGGGGCGCCCCCAAACCAGCGGGATCTGCTGGAAGGGCTGCGGGGATGGCCGAGTGTCCGCGCGTGCTGCCCAGCGGTGCCGGGGCCGGCGCCTGCTCCCCCACGCCCCGAGCGGCACCGTTTGCCACCAGCGGCCGGGACGGAGGCGCCGGGGCCGCCGCAGGGCCCCGCACGGGTGGCACAGAGCAGGCCCCGGCCCGGGACGTGCTCCGGACGTGGGGATAGCGGCGGCCACCTCCGTGTCTTGCCCTTGCAGCATGACGGAGAAGGAGGTGCCGGAGCCGGCGGCTTCGCCCGGCCCAGGTGGGAAACCCAGGAGCCGGGTAAGTGGGAGCCGTCCCCGCACGGCCTGGTGCCCACCAGCGCCCCACGTCATCCACGGGGTGCCTGGACTCGCCCGGGCTCCTCCGGGGGTCCCCACGCAGACGGGCGCCCCACGCAGCCCCCCCGACCCCGCAGCTGCAGCGGCTGAAGCAGCTTTTCCGGCGGAAGCCCAAGGAGGAGGCGGCCCCGGAGGCGCAGCCCAACGGGGAGCTGCTCAGCCCCTCCGGGGGACCCATCTACTACATCTACGAGGAGGAGGAGGAGGACGACGAGGAAGAGGAGCCCGAGCCTCCCCCGGAGCCCCCCAAGCCCGTCAATGACAAGCCCCACAAGCTCAAGGATCACTACTTCAAAAAGCCCAAGTTCTGCGACGTTTGCGCCCGCATGATCGTCCGTGAGTGTGGGGGGGCGCTGGGGGCAGCGCGGGGGGGACAGGGGCCGGGCGCTGCCGCAGCATGGGGCGGGGGTCGCGTCACCCTTCCCGCTGCCCCCCAACGCCGCCAGTGAACAACAAGTTTGGGCTGCGGTGCAAGAACTGCAAGACCAACATCCACCACCACTGCCAGTCGTACGTGGAGATGCAGCGCTGCTTCGGCAAGATCGTGAGTGCTGGCGGGCACCGGGAACACCGGGGACACCGGGGACACCGGGGACACTCGGGGACACTCGGGGACATGCTGACCCCCCGTCCCCGCCAGCCCCCAGGCTTTCGGCGGGCCTACAGCTCGCCCCTCTACAGCGACCAGCAGTTCGCCTGCGTCAAGGAGCTGCTCTGTAAGCACCGAGCGCGGCGGCGGCGGCGGCGCGGAGGGGCAGCGCGGCCCGGCCCGACCCGCCGCCCTCCCCGCAGCCACCAGGAGCGACCCCGTGTTCGAGACGCTGCGCACGGGCGTCATCATGGCCAACAAGGAGCGCAAGAAGGGCCAGGAGGACAAGAAGAACGTGAGCGCGGCGGGGGCGCCGGGCGCTGGCGCCCGCCGCGGCCCGTCCTGAGCGCGCTCTGCCCCGCAGCCGCTGGCCGCCGTCCTGGACGAGGAGCCCGAGGCCACCAAGGCGGGCGGCAGCAAGAGCGAGGGCGGTGAGAGCGGGGCCGCGGGGACGGCGCCCGCGCCGTGTCCTCCTCCCCGAGCGCCCCGGGGGTGCCATGCGGGGCACCGGGCGACCCTTTCTGCCCCGCGCCAGGCACCGCCGAAGGCGACAAGAAGGCCGAGAAGAGCGCGGCGGAGGACAAGGTACCCCCTTGCCGCCCTGGCACCCCGGGTGGGTGACAGCGGGGCCCTGAGCGCCCCTCTCTGCCCCCAGAGCAAGAAGCCGCAGCCGGGGCTGCGCGGCGCCTTCCTGCAGTCCCACTACTTCGTGGCACTTTACCGCTTCAAAGCGCTGGAGAAAGATGACCTGGACTTCCCGTGAGCGCCAGGAGGGAGCCGGGCAGGAACGCGGGGCACGGGGACGGGGACGGGGATGGGGATGGGGATGGGGATGGGGATGGGGATGGGAACGGGGATGGACACGGGGATGGGGACAGGGACAGGGATGGACACAGGGATGGGGATGGGGACAGTGATGGGGACAAGGACAGGGATGGGAAGGAGCCTTCAATGTGGAGGAGAAACAGAACCAGGATGGGCACAGGGATGGGGATGGACACAGGGATGGGGATAGGGATGGAAATGGAGATGGGGACAGGGACATGGATGGACACAGGGATGGGGATGGGGATGGGAAGGAGCCTTTGATGTAGAGGCCACTGCAAACCAGCAAGGGCAGGACACAGAACCGGGACAGGGATGGGGATGGGGATGGGGATGGGGATGGGGATGGGGATGGGAAGGAGCCTCAAGCTGGAGGCTGCTGCAAACAGCAAGGGCAGGACGCAGAACCATCCCCGTCCCCAAGCAGGGGGGACTTCTTCTCGCCCATCTCGGTCCCCTCCTGTTGATGCTCCCTTCCCTTTGCAGGCCGGGGGAGAAGATCACGGTGGTGGACGACTCCAATGAGGAATGGTGGCGGGTGAGGCCCCGCAGGAGCCGGGAAGAGGGTCACACGTCACCTCCCGCCACCAACCAACTTCTTGCAGGGGAAAATTGGTGAAAAAATCGGCTACTTCCCCCCGAACTTCATCATCCGCGTGCGGGCGGGCGAGCGGGTGCACAAGGTGACGCGCTCCTTCGTGGGCAACAAGGAGATCGGGCAGATCACCCTCAAGAAGGACCAGGTGAGGTGACGCCGGGTGGGGTGACCCCGCGTGGGGTGCCCCGCTGCACCGGGGCGTCCTCACCCCGTCCCCGTCCCCGCTCCGCCGCCCCAGATCGTGGTGCAGAAGGGCGAGGAGGTGAACGGCTACGTCAAGGTCTCCACGGGCCGCAAAGTGGGGCTCTTCCCGGTGGACTTTCTGCAGGAGATCTGAGCGGGGGGCGCGGGGGACCCCCTGGCACCGCTGCACCCCGAACCCCCGGTACCGCTGCACCCCGAACCCCCGGTACCGCTGCACCCCGAATTCCCCGGTACCGCTGCACCCCAAACCCTGCCGGTACCGCTGCTCAGGGGGCCGGTGTCACCCCCGGTCCTTGCCGGGCCGGGGTCTCCTGCGACCGCCGCCCCGGGAGGGGTGTTGTGGGGGG
>JAVCKT010020656.1:0-37120 GCA_032273925.1 Rhynchotus rufescens | reverse complement strand
GCGGCGCGCGCAGCCGAGCGCGCAGCGCCGCCGGCCGGGCCGCGCCCGCCCCGCTTTTCATTCACAAAAACCACGCGGCCGGCCGAGGCCCCGCCCCCGCCCCCCCCCGCCGCCCATTGGCTGCCGGGCACCGGAGGGGAGGGGGGCGCAGGCGGGTGCTGCGGAGAACCGAGACCCCCCCCCGGGACCTCCCCGGTTGGGCCCCGGTGCGCGGCTCCCCCGGTCCTGCCCCCCGAGCGGCCAGCGCGGGGGCAGCCGCGCTCTGCATCTCCGCTGCTGCCCCCGGGGCCGCCCCCGGCCCTGCGGGGACGCGGGGGCTCCGGGGGGCTCTGCCGGGGACACTGCCCCTAGGGCACCGTGCCCCCCGCAGGGACCAGGGGACTCTGCCAAAGCCCGGAGTCACGTCGGCAGCGGGGCCGGGGCGCGCGGGGCCGCATCATGTGACGGTCGCCAGCCCCGCTGCGCCTGCCCGGCCGCCGCTCGGCCCTGCGCCGCTGCTGATGCAATGCAGCGTCAGGCGGCGTCAGCGGCGCCGCGGCTCGCGCCCGGCCAGTGCGGCCTCGCCGGCCTCGCGCTGCGCTCCCTCCACAGCGCGGGAGCCTGAGGGCCGCGGCCGCTCTGGCGCACACGCTGCTCGTCACACGGAGGGGACGTGGGGCCCAGCCCCAGCCGCAGGAGTTGGCCGCTGTGCGGCCGCGGGGCAGGTGTTTAACCGTGGCCTGAAAGCTGCTGGCAGCCCTGGGCCAGCTGAGTTCCCCGGCCCGCGCTCCGGCTCCAGCACTAAACAAAAGGGCGATTGTGATTCCCACGTAGCGCGGCCGGGCCCCACACTCAGATAACAGGGCCACGGGGCTCCGGGCAGGGAGAGAGCTGGGGCGGACGGCAGGGAGGGCGCCCGGCCCTGGCACTGTGGGGCTCAGGGGATCAAACCAGCTCTGCAAGGCTGGGACCAAGCAGCAGCTGCTTGCGGCTCGTGCAGGAAGGACTGTCCTTCCACGCTGCAATTCCTGTAGCTCCCACGCAAAGCCTTCCTGTGGCACCCAGCACACCGCTCCTGGCACAAAGGTGCCCAGGTTGAACCTGAGCAAAGTCCAAATGGGGCCTGAAGTGGCGCGGCCAGAGGCACTGTGTGCTCCGAGGGGCCAGGACATGGAGCAGAGCGGTGCCAGGACACCCAAGGGACCAGCCACCGCTGCCAACCCCGGGAGCCCCCAGTGTGCCAGGCACCACTGGGGTCACCCAGAGATGGGGCTGCCAACAGATGTATTGCGCTGCAACAGGTTGCATGGGAATCGGGGAGCAAAGTGCCGGGAAAAGCGCCTAGGAAAAGCGAGCGGGAAGGGCTGCATGCCAAGTGCCCACAGCCATGCCCGTACTCACAGGCTGCGCGCCATCGCTGCCATCCTCACACCACGGCGGCCTTTCCCTGGCGTTTCCATCTCTTTCTCCTGGCCGGTCCTGGAAGGAGAGGATGGAGAAGCTCTACAGAAACACTCCAGGCTGTGATTTACCCACCCTGGCACATCACCACACACGGCTGGGAGCGCAGAAGGAGCATGGGGATGGCCAAGGGGCATCTGCGTCCCGGCAAGGCACGTTGGTGTCTCCCCGCTGTCCCCGTGCCGCTGCCGGAGCATGGGGAGACGGGCGGATTGATGCCAGCACCTGCGCGGCCCCGTCCGTCAGGAGCTCGTCCCGGGCCACAGAGCGTGGCGCGGGTGCCAGCTGCCACCGTGTTTGCTTTGGCCAGGGCTCCCCTGCGCAGGGCTGTGCAGAGAGCTGCTCTCCTTCCCGGGACGCGTCCGGGGCTGCACGTGCCCGCGGGGCCGCTGCAGATCCCGGCTGCGCTGCCTGGGGCCCAGGGTTTGCAGCACCGCTGTGCCCAGCGCGGTGCGGCCGGCGCATCCCGCTCGCGCCGCCGGCCCCGCGGCTCCCCGGCAGCAGCCCCTGCCTCGGCTTTCCCGCTGTCCCGGCGTGCACAGCACCGCCAGGCTCCTCCGCTCCCACTGCAAGGCCACAGGCACACGCAGCTATTCGGGGAACGACAGCAGAGCGAGGAAGCTGGAGCACATTCCCAAGCTGCTGTCTGCAGCTGGGATGAGGGCTTGGGAGCAGGGAAGGGAGCGGAATAGGGAGCACAGCAGACAGAAACCTCGCGGAGCCTCCCCCTTGCAGGAGCGCAGGGCAGAGAGAGGCTCGGGAGCCTCGCAGGGCTGGAGTTACCTGGGGCGGGTTGTGCCGGGCCCCCGTCGGCTCCTGCGGCTGCTCTCCGAGGCCCTGGGCGCTGGCAGCTGCTCCGGGTGCCAACTGGCCCGGACAGGTAGGAGCCATTTTTATACGTGTGCCCATGTGATCTAAACAAATGCCCTAGGGATGAGTTTTTGCACTGACACAAGGAAAGGGGCTGGGACTAAAACCTGTTGAACCACAATCCAGGCTCCGCAGAAAGGAATTTTCCACTCGGAGCAATGGAGGGTGCCGTGCGCGTGCGGCAGCGCGCGGGCTGCGAGCAAGCGGAGGCAGGC
This sequence comes from Rhynchotus rufescens, assembly GCA_032273925.1. NCBI lineage: Eukaryota > Metazoa > Chordata > Aves > Tinamiformes > Tinamidae > Rhynchotus > Rhynchotus rufescens. The sequence continues at coordinate 34,595 of JAVCKT010020656.1, read as the reverse complement.
TCCAAATCCATCTCCCCTTGCACTGGCTCCTTGTAATGAAGCCGCTTCGATTGGACTCATATTTTATTAGCAGACTTCTACAACATTCCCAAACAGTTCCCATTTTGCAGCTGGAGATGCCTGTGCACCCATGGATGGTCAGTGGAGGTGTAAGAGTGCATGTTAAAACCACTTGGTAAGACAAAAAACGGGCAAATAACTGTTCTTTCTGCTACAGCTGGCAGAAGGAAATGCAGCAGGAGATGCAGCCAGGGCGAGACGGGAGGAGCAAGCCCTTGCTGGGAGAAGGGCGGCCCTCCCCGTGGCCTCAGGCCTTGGTGGCTCCTCTGGAGAGGCTGTAGCCGCTGCTCCGGCTGCTCCCGGGGATGTCCTGGCCAGGCGAGCACGAGGGAGGGAAGGAGCAGGACCGGAGCACCTGGATGTGGCCGTGGGAACCGCGGGGCTGGGAAGAGCCCCAGGGCCTGGGAAAGCAGAGCAGGTGAATCAGGGCTGCGTCAGCGAGCGGAGGCTGCGGCAGGCCAGCGAGCAGCAGCTGCCCGCGGGGATAAAGGCCAGGGAGGCAGGGGAGACCTGGGCAGGGGGTGTTTCCTTCCTTGGAGTGGGACTGGGGTCCCTTGGGCGGGGATCTGCTGGATGCAGGTACTGGTGCTGGGTGTTACTGAGTGGAAAGGGGCTGGGAAGAGGCCCGGAGGCAGCTGAGGGAAGAGCAGTGTGGGATGAATGGGACTGCAGTTACTGACGGGGGTCCTGGGCTGCCGCTGGTCCCCAGAGCGCGGCAGGGAGCAGGGTCTGCGGTGCTGGGCTCGGCGAACCCCGGGATGAGCGGCTCGGCCTGAGTCAGCGCGGAGGATGTCGCCTTCCTCGTGTCACCTCCTGGGTGCCACCCGCTCCCCTCAGGGCTTTCCCAGGGCGCAGCCAGCGCCGGGGCAGCGCTGTGGGGAACACAGGGATGCGGGTTTGCTCCTTCTCCTGTGGGCAGCAGCCGGGCGCGCTCGGTGCGCTATGAGCCCGGCTCCGCAGCGCCCGCCTCGCGCTGCCCGGCGCGCTCCCAATGTAGGTCAGGCGAGCGCCCGGAATAGCAGCCCTGGCTGCGGCTGCGGAGCGCTGCGGCGGCGGCGGGAGCAGTCACAGCGCTGCCGGGCGCGGGTGCAGCGGCTGCAGGGCCCCGTGCCCGGCTGCCAGGGTCACCCCCCTGCATCCGCGCCTCGCTGGGGCTCGGGGTGCGTGCGGGGCTGCAAGGGGCTGCCCGCTCAGCCTGTGCCGCGGAGCGATGTCCCTGCACTGCCCAAACCTCCCAGCTCTCCAGTGCCGGCCCCTGATAACGCCCCTGGCACCCGAGCGCTGGCTTTGGAGCTCAAATCCCGCCGCTCTCGGAGGCAGGAGCTTCCCCAAGCCCGGAGCGGCGGAGCCCTTTGAAGCCACTAAGAGCCTCAGGCAGCGCAGAGGGGCCGCTGGAGCAGCGGCACCGTGGCCCAAACCCCGTTTGGCTCCGGCCCCGGCATTTATTGGGATTTTGCTGCTTGTGATGGTGGCAGTGCTTAATCCAGCATGACCGAGCCCAGAAAACGGGGCAGGCAGCAACGCAGGTTCAGGCTTTGGGTGATTTAGGGAGAGAAGGGAGAACAAAAATCCTCCCTGCTGAACTCTGAGGCTGCTCCCACGCGGATCTGCTCCTTGTGCCCCGTCCGCAGGGATGATGCAGCCCTGCAGCGATGCTCAGGGGCTGCTCCGGGTGTTTTGGGGTATGAGCAACCCTAAATCTTGCAGAACACATGCGAGACCTGAAAGGAGCCCTGGCCTGCTGGCAAATGCCACCCTGGCCACCTCAGAGGGGCCTGCGCAGCTGGAAGCAGCCCGGAACGGCTCCCCTTGTGCAGTGCCAAAGCCCGCGGTCTGAGCGCAGCAGCAGAGCCCTCCTCCTGCTCCGTGCAGCGCGCACGGGGCAGAGCTTGTGCTCAACTTGTACTGTGCAACGTCCCCGCAGCGCGAAACAACCGAAGAGGAAGCAGCCTCGTGCCAGGCTTCCTGCTTTGGGGCTGGGGAAATTCGCCTTCTTCCCCACCGGCGAGCGAGTAACCTCTCGCAAGAGCGGAGGATACTGAATAATTTAAGGGAGGAAAGATTGCAGAGTCCAAGAGCTGTGGGTAGCACGAGGGCTGCCTTCAGTTGGGGCAGAAACCTGGCCGTGGATTTTAGCTGGAACTGGTTAATCTTAAACCAGCATCAACAGGAAGCGCCTGTGTTGGGCTGCGCAGCTCCAGCACTCGCCAGCATCCTGTGTGTTTTGAGCCACGTCAGAGTGAGGAACTGCTCCTTGCAAACAGATCAGGGTGAAATTCTGCTCGGGAAGCGGCTGTTTGGCTTTGATGAAGCCCAGGCGCTCAGGAAGCGAGTGGTGCAGCGGGAGCTCTTGTGCTCCTGAGCTCGCTTTGCTCCGGCGGCGAGCGGGATGTCCTGTCCCGCCGCGATTTGGGAAGGCGTCGGCGCGGGGTTCGGGCTGCACCGCGGCGGCACCTCCATCCTGCGGGGAAGTCGCTCCCGTGGGGGAGCGGGGCAGGATTTCCTTCCCCAAGCGGCGGCGGGCGCGAGCGGGGCCGGGGCGCCCGTGCTGAGTCAGGGCAGCCGCGCTCTGCGGTTACTCACGCGAGTTGCTCGGCGCAGGGCCCTAATTAGAGGTTTGTCCGTCGTGGAGCGTGGGAACAGGGAGCCCATTAGCCCCCAAACCTCAACATCATCCCCATTAGACTAATGTAGCTAATTAGCCCGGTGCCTTTTTCTCACGGCGCTTACAGCGGTGCAGGCACCCGTGCTGGCTCTGCGTGCCGGCGCTTCATTATATAATGATCCGGCGTGTGCAGCAACACCCGCTCCTGCTGACAGCGCCTGTTCGCTCCCCCGGTGCCGCCTCATCCGGCGCGGAGTGGCCCGGCGCCCTCCCCGCTCAACGCAAACGAGCACAATTCCTCGCTAATTAGCAGGGAAGCTGTCAGGGGGATAGAACGAGAGCCGGGGAAGGGCTGCCTGGCCCCTTCCCCTGTGGCTGCTGCCCCTTCCCACACCCCATTCCAGCCCCTTTCTCCCTCCCGGGAACCATCCCCGCGGCAACCCCTGAGCAGGGCGCAGGGTGGGATGGGGCTGGCGCAGGCAGCGCTGCTGCTCCTCAGCTTGCTGGGCACTGCCAGCGGGGCTGCGGATGCGCCCTGGGGTGCCGGGCACCCCCGGGTTTGCTTCTTCGAGCCGCTGGGCAGCCAGGACGCCGAGCTGTGCAGGTGAGCGGCTGCCATGGCCTCCGAGCGAGCGGAGCCTGGGCTTCCCGCTGCCCGAGGGAATCCTTTTAGGCCCCGTTTCCTCCCATGGGATAACGGAGGGGGAAAATGCTCCAAAAGGGGGGTGATCCTCTGAGCCTTGATGAGGGGCTGGTGCCGGGTTGCTGGGCCCAGTCTCACCCCGAGCACGGATGAGACTGCCCATCCTCTCCCTGTTTTCCAGGGGGGAGCTGGAAGTCGTGTACCCCGAGCTGGGCGACGTGGGCTGCACCTACATCCCCGCGTGCCGCCGCTACCGGCAGCGCCTCGGCCGCGAGTGGAGCAGCCCCTGCGTGCGCTACGCGCGCGCCCAGCAGGTGAGAGCACCCCAGGGCGCCGGGCGCTGGAGAGGCCCTCGCCAGGAGCCAGTGCCCGGCCGAGCACCCAGGACACGAGGAAGAGGCGCTCGGCTCTGCACTGCCCCTCCACGGGCACCCCAAGGCACCCACCGGGGTGCTCGGTGGCCCCCTGTCCTGGGGGTGCACGTGCTCCCGCTTGGCGCCTGTCCTCCTCGCTGGGGTCCCCTTGGCCACGCAGCTGGCACCTGGGGGCAAGGCCAGGCTATGGGGTGACATGGGGATGGGGTGGCGATGCCAAGCGTGACAGTGCGGCGAGGAAGGGCACTGGCACGGCCCGCTGTCCCCCGGGCGCTCTGCGGACGCTGACACACTGTGTGCCGAAGGGTGCCCCTGCAAATGGGTCTTTGGCAGAATGGGGTGCACCAGGCGCCTTCGTGGGGCCCTTTGCCATGTCCCCGCGATGCCACGAGATGGCACCATTGAACTGCACTCGCTGCTGCTGCAGGGGAGCAAGCGAGCAGCAGGGGCTGCGGCGGGCGCGGGGGCTGCGGCGGGCGCAGGGGCTGCGGTGGGCGCGGGGACCGCGGGCCCTGCACGGCCGAAGGGGCCGGAGCCCCATGGTGGTATCGGCAGGCAGCGGGCGCGGCACGGTGTGTCCCGGCATCGCGACATTCCCGCAGGGAAGCGCTGCCCCGCGAGGGGCCCGCGGCCCTGAGAGCCACAGCAGCCCCCAGCCCCTGCGGACCCCCGCGGAGCCCCTCGCTGCGTGTCCAGCTACGGCTGGATGCACCGAGAGTCGCTCTCCCTGCTGCCTCCTCGCGCCTGGAAAGCCTCTTCCCTCACTCGTCACGTGGCTCCAAGTATAACTTCCCTTAAAGATGTCTTTTTTTTTTCTTTCTTTTTTTTTTTTTTTCCAAAAAAAGCCCTCCCTGGCAAATGCTGCCATAGCTAAAACGATCTGTGGCTTGGGCACCGCTTCCTGTCAGTAGCTGGAAACTTCTCAGGTTTCTGCGCAGGCAAAGAAAAAACATCTCCTTTTTTTTTCCTGCCTTTTTGCATTTTCCTGCAGCCCTGGGCCTGGGGGATGAGCAGAGCGCGGTGCCTGCCCAGCTGTACCACGGAGGGCAGCAGCCTCCCTGGCTTCTGGCAGTGCGAGCTGGATGCCAAGGCCACTCCGACTTGGATGGGTGTCCTGGGTGGCGGTTTCCTTGGGGCCGGTCCCGAGGGAGCCGGGGCTGCCTCGGAGCGGGGCACGGGCGGCGCGTTTGGCGCTGCTCCCTGTGCAGACGGGCGCAGCGCGGCGCCGCGTGCAGGCGGGTGGCAGCTGAGGACACCGGCTCCGCTTCATTCCCTGGCCTCTTCCCGCCGTCTGTTTGGGTGGCCCTGGAGCCACGGGAATGCTGCCACCCCCATGGGAAAACCAGTGCCCTTTTTCCCACGGGCGCAGAGCAGGTCCGTGTTGTCCGTGAGCTCTGCCTCTCTTTTTCCCTATAGCCATTCCGGCTTGTTATTCCTAACTCCTGAGGCGGCAGGAGGTGTCTGGGAATGGCCAGAGCAGATTCCCAGGAAAGAGGAGACGTGATGGGCTCAGCCCAGCCCGGCTTCCCCACTGCGGCGCCGGGAAGCGGCTGCGCTCGGGGCTGGCGACGCGCTCGCCGTCAAACCCGCCGGAGAAAACTAGGGTTTGGAGTATGAAAACTTGTGTAGGAAGTGTCTGCGTTCGGTGGAACACTTTGTCTCCTCAAGAAAAACAACCACCAAAAAAAGCCAAATGCAGAGTGTTTGTGTTTTCTTCTTTTTTTATCTTTGGAAATATTTATCAGTTTTCTGCTTGTGTCGGGGAGAGGGAGTGGAATATTTTCCCCTCCATCCCAAGGGGCTGTGACGAGTCCAGTGGAGGCTGCGTGTGGAGAAGGACGAAGGCAGCAGCCTCGCAGCCCCCTTCTTGGTGGCAGCGTGTTCTCCACACAGCCACCTTCCAGCTAGGGGCTTCCTTGATGCAAAATGACTTCAGCATCCCCAAAGGCACCGCTCTTTGCCTTCCTTTATGTGTCGCTGTCCGGAAAGGCCGCGGGATGCAGCTGTAAAGAGGATGGCACTGGAGAAGAGGGAATCTGCAGGCAGGGCAAGGTGGCATCAGATGGTCCGGGTGCTTTGGAAAGCCTCTCACTCAGCTGGAGTGGAGTGGGAACATCTGGATAGATGGGAAACACTCCCTCCTCATCCCGTGCATGCCTTGATATTGCTTTGCTCAACTGAAAATAAATTGGAAAAGAAAATTGGACATTGCATCAATTTGGGGGCAAGTTTATAAATTCTGCAGCTAAGCAGTCCCCCTAGAAGATGATAGATCGCCGGCGAGCACGCGGGTCCTGCCGTGATGTATGGCCACATTAGCCGAAATGCTGCATTACATGATTCTGCTTTATTACCACTATTGGTGGCAGACAGCAAAACAGATTATGCCCGGGATCAAATCGATAGGAACTTTATTTACTGGCCGTTTAAAAACATATTTCTGCACTTTATAAAAACATACGGCAGATGCTATTGATAGGGCTTGGCGGCTTGTTAAAAAGCAATTCGCCCCAAGCGCCGCTCGTGAGCTGCGGTTCCGGCGCTACCGGTTACCTGCGCAGCGCTTGACGACTTCCTTAGGGGCTGCTTGCGCTTTGGAGGCGCTTGAAGGGGCTTGGGGGGCCGAGAGCCAGCGCGATGCCATGTGGTCTCCTCCCGTGCCCTCCCTGGAGACGCTTTGGGTGGAAAAAGGGCGGAATCGGCACGTAAGACAAAGCGATTCTGCAAGTGTGCGGAAAGGAAGGCGCTCGCTGCTCGCCCGCACCCCACGGCACCCCGCGCACGGCACGCACCGGAGCGCGCGGGGCCACCTTTGCCACTTGCCCTGGCCACAAAGCAGCTTCATCTCATCTCGTGCTGCTCCGCGCTCGGTGCACTTATTCCCCCTAAGCTATATATCTTTTCATGTATTATTATTATTAAATAAACAAGGCAGAAAACACACTTTTTTTGCATAGAGGCAGGCTGGAAGCATTTGGTAACTAAGCCATCTCTCCAGCAGTGCGTAACTGCTAGGCTGGATTGCTACGGTACTGGAATGGGGCTTCCCGCCGCTTGCCAGCCGGTACCTTTGCGGAGCACCTTAGGGTGCTCTGGGCGCGCAGCCTGGGCTGGGGAATGCAGGCGCCGACACGGAGGGCTCGGCCGGGCTGGAGCCCCTTGCTCGGTGCCGGCGCTCTCCATGCTCGGTGCTGGCGCTCTCCGCGGCACGTGCCGGCGTGGGCACCGCGCGCTCGAGGGCCCCTTTGGAAGCGCCGCCCCCGCGCGCGGCTGCTCCTGGTGCCAGAGCCCATCTGGGCCCGGGTGGCAGCTCGCCGGGCCCCGCGGGGCCGTGTCACTTTGGCTGCGTCTCCCGGCGGCTTGCGGGGCCCCTCGTGCCGCGTGCCGCGCGAGCCGGGGCTCGGTGGCGGGCTCGCTAATGAGCCGTGCTTAACGAGGGCTCCTCTCGCCGCTGCCCGGCGCCGTGGGGCGGCTCCCAGCTGATGTGATGTGATGGTGGCAGCGGCTCCTCGGGGGCAGCACCCCCGCGTGCCTCCCGCGCGCGCGGGGCACGGCGGCATCCTGGCGCGCAGGGCGCCGCGTTACAAAACGCTTGAGTCACCGCGCTCCCTTTCCCCCGCCGCGAGCAGCCGCTTGCTCTGGGCGGGCCTTAAGGGAGGGGGAAAGAAGAAAAAGAAGGGGGGAAAAGAAAAAAAGAGGGGGAAAAGACTCGGGAGCGAACACGCGGCCCTGCCTCCCGCGCGGCGCGGCGCGGAGCAGAGCGGAGCGGCCCCCGCGCCGGTGGCTCCGCGCTGTTTATGTAAGCTGCTCGTGTTCCGCCGCGCTGCCGCTGCAGGAAAGCCCACGCTGCCCACGCCGGCTCTCCCGGGCCGCGTTGCGTAACGGCGGCCGCGCTCGCCCTGGAGCGCCCGACACCGCCGTGGGTGCCGCCGAGCGCGGCCCCGGCTCTCCGGGCACCACGGCATCCCTGGGGCTTCCCTATGGAATCGCCCACTCGCGCAAGCTCGGGATTCTCTGTCCTACTGCTTGACCCTTCCAAACCTGTCCTGGGAAGCAGGATGCAGGTTCCTGCGCAGGTTCCTGCGCTCCGAGCCCTCTCCCGCAGCCCACGCGCATTTGCACGCTTGCACCACGGCCCCCACACCTGAGCTCTCTCCTGCTGCAGAAAAAGGCACCGAAATCTCCCGGACGGGACGGCGGGAGGAAGGTGCATTATCATCTCAATGGCTTCTTACATAAATAGGGAAGAATAAGAGCGCGAGTGGCTGGCGTTGCCACAGCGAAGCGCTATCTCGGTTATCAGGTTTTTAGTTCTTTGCAGCGTTACATTTTTATACATATTTATTCACGCCGAACCAAGCTGCTCGCCCCGCCACGGGGCTGCTGCAGACACTGTTATACATAAGAAAGCACCTTCATTTACATCCCTGCCACTCTGCAGCAAGCGAGCGAGGTGCAACCCGGTTATTTTTATTCCGTATGTGTGGTTTTTTAAAGTGAAGGAAAGGGGGGAAAAATGCTCTAAATTTGCCCTTTTTACTTGTATTCAAACTTCCCTGCTGCATTTTGATGAGCTCCAGAAGTGCAGCGCATTAGCGAGTGCCACTGGGAGCGTTTAGGGTGAGGAGCGAGCTCGGAATCGCTTCCCTCGGAGCAGTGCTGCTAACTGCCTGCACGCCGCTCGTCTCCTGCTTTATTAACTCGGGGCCAGCGCGTTGCGTTCCTGGATATTGCTTGGCTTGCTCTCGAGTATCAAAGATGACTCCGTGTTTTCTATTAAGACCCATTTTCCCCGTAATTGAAATACTGATGCGCTGCGCTTCCCTCCTCCCTTCATTTTAGGCATTGGGTTTCTCCGTTCCCCAAATCCCTATTTCTGGCCCAACCTTTATTCATCCTGGAGCGAAGGCTCCGGCACTGGCTGGTCCAAGCTGGGCATGGAGAGGGCTCGAGTATCCGGCGGGATGCTGGACTGAGATGAACCGAGATTTTTAGGAAGCCGACAGCGGTTTAGCGGAGACGCTGCTCAGCCTTGCAAATCGAGCGCTTTAATAAGCCGCAGTGTGCCCCACGGAGAGGGCAGGGAAGCCCTTGGGCCATGGGGCTTGGGTGCGCGCTGCCGCCGCTCCTGACCGCGTGGCCGGTTGTTTCCCACTTGTTTGTCTGGGAAAAGGGCGTGAAAAATAAGTTGTTTAGCGCCGGAGCGGCCGCCAAGTGGGGCAGCAAAGGGCTGGGCGAGCGAAGGCTTTTTAATTTCAGAAATGTCACTGAGTCATGAATGAGTCACGGTGATAATGGGAGGCATTTCCCACCCGGTGCCTGACTCGGGGCCGTCTCCCAGGGCCGTTAGAGCTGGCGGTAAAGCTGGGCCTTGTCCCATCGCTCTCGCGGCTCCGGCGCTGCCTCCTGGCGCGGCGTCAGCGCGGCCACCCCGTGCGCTGCTCGCTTGCACCCAGCAGGACGCACGAGGGTCCTGCCGGCTGGCAGAACCCAACAGCAGCTTTTCCTCTCTCTTTTTAGTGCATTTCCTTAGGGATGCAATTTCCTCTGGTTGCCGACGGCCCTCGCTGCAGCAGTGGTCGCAGCCCCTTGCCATCCCGCACGGCAGCACGGCTGCGGGATGCTCCCGTCCCGCCCTGGAGGAGCTGCAAGCCCGCAGCGTTACCCAGTGCATTGCTATGGCTCACGTTAGCAGGCAGCTCATTATTAAGTTGCCTGCGCTAATTAATTAGCAGGGTTGCTGGGAGGCCAATGAAAGCAGGCGCTGGATGCGGCCGGTCCAGTTTCACCGTGGTGCTGCCGGCGACTTTGGGAGAGCGGCATCGTTTCCGCCTTGCTCGAAATCCTCCCTCACCAAATAGCATTAAATATTCCTGAGCTGTGAAAGTCTTGGACTGATTCTGTTTTCCATAAATAAACCTGTTTGGAGATATTTGGAGATGGGCCTAAGCTGCAGAGCTTGGAACGGCTCCCGAAGCCTGTGGCTGTTTGGGCTCGAGGCTTCGGTGCGGGACGGGTCTTCCTTTACTGCACTGGTGCTGGGGCCGGACGGGCCCCTCCGAGGGTCACCGGGGCGAGCGGGAGCATCCGAAGGGCTTTGGCTGCTCCAGGGCTGGAGGGGCCGCCATGTGGGGCAGGTCACTTGGCAGATTGGGTGCAAAGAAAGAAGGAACGAGCCCCCGCTCCGCTCGTTTTCCAATGAAAACGGGAGCCGGGGTGTCGATTCCCTCCCTGTCCGCGGGCGCCGCGCGCTCGCCGCTCATGTGCCGCGTGCCTGATGGGCTGTGACAGGCGCGGGATTGCTCCTTTGGAGAGCCGCAGCCTCGCGAGGGCCGGGCGGCGCTGTCCCGCTCAGCCCCGCGCCCGCGCAGGGCGCACGGAGCGCCCGGGATGCGGCTCTGCTGCTCCGGGCGCTAAAGGCAGCGCAGCCTCCCGGAGGCCTCCTCCTCCTCCTCCTCCTCCTCCTCCTCCTGCGCGCGGCTGCGGCCTCGGGGGACGCGCAGGCAGCGAGCAAGCGGCACGTGATGGATGCTCATCCTAATCGCGGTGCTTAATGCGCCCCTGCGAGGCGCCGGGCGCGCCCGCGCCGGGACACCCGGCTGTCATCCCTGCTTCCCTCGGCCAGGAATGCCGCCCCGGGCCGGGGCTCCGAGTGCCGCTGCGGGCAACGCGCCCCATGTCACCTGTGCACCCGAAAGAGGTCCAACAAAAGCGGGAAGCGGCCCCTCGGCTGCCCCTCCGGGCGACCTCGCGGGGGAGGTTTCCGTGGCCGCGGCCGGCAGGACTCGCGCGCTCGGGGATGGCTGCGCCGGGGGGGACGCGGCAGCCGCTGATTGACTCGGGGGCTCCGCGCGCACGGATTCCCGCTCCGCACGTCCCCAGCCGGAGCAATTACGGACCGGAGCGCGGCCGCTCGCGCGGCGCCTCGCGGCGGGCCGGGGCAGAGGTGAGCGACCCGCGGCCCCGCGCGTAATGGGAGCCGGCGGCAGCGCCCGGGGCTCGCGCGCCGTAATTGCCGCGGCCGGCGGCGCGGTGCCCGCTCCCTAATGATGCCCCGGCCCCACGCCGCCCACGGGGGCCAGAGATGAGGTTTATTGGGGGCTCTTGGGTGGGAGAGGAGCAGCGCGATCTGCTCGGGCGCCTTCGGGAGATGGTGGCTCGTAGGTATGGCACGGGGATGTGGTTCAGCTGGGTTGCCTTGACCCCATCCCTGTTGTGTTTAGGAGGACAAGATGAATATATTAGAGCAAAATAATTAGTGGGGAGGGGAAAGAATGGATCATTTAGGATGGGAATAAATCCTGCAAAGTTTCAAGCGCCAGCCCCGTCCGTGGGAGGCAGCCGCCTCGGCCGTCCCGTTCCGTTCCCTGCTTTCCGCTGTGCGCTCCGAGCCGAGCATCCTGGTCGCTGCCGAGGCGGCGATTAGATATTCCGGGGATGGCGGCAGCGGCGGGCGGCGCTCACCTGCAGGTCGGCAGAGCCGCTCGGCTCCGCGCCGCGCGCTCCCCGGGGACCCTGCCTTCATTTGCCGGCCTGACCCGGGGAGCAGAGGTCGCCGCCCGCAGCGCGGCCCCCGGATTCAATCTCGGGCTGCCCCGGGGCCGCGACGTGCCCGGGCGCACGCGCCGCTCGCCGCCCTTTGCACAGCGGGAGCTTCTCCCACCATTTTTCCAATGAGCATCCCGCGCTCTGCCCCGTGCTGCCGCATCTCCGGCCACCCCTTCCTCCTTAATTCACCGATATTATATCTATTTATGAGCTGATTTTATGCACCTGGCACAAGGGTGGAGAAGCTGCTCCCACCCTGGAGCAGGGAGCAGCTCCCACCCGCTCCCACCTGGAGCATCCCCCAGCGCCGCCGCCACCCAGATAATGAGAACCCGTTTAAAAAACTTAAAGCCTCTTCCTGCGCGCGGTGACTGACACAAATGGAGTTCGTATTTAATCATCTGTTAACTCGTTGTCTATTATAGCTCTTTAATAGCACCATAGATATTCTTAATGAAGCATGATTTAAGGTATTTACAGCTCCAGGACCGACAGACATCACTCACAGTGTGCAGGTAATGAGGCATAAAACAGCTCTGGAAACCGTAAAAATGGGAGAGAGAGCGCGAGCGAGCGAGGAGCTCGCGCCGGAATCGTTCCCGGGTTTGTTTTAAAATGTTTAGGCATTTAAAGTCATTTCAGCTTTTCCGAGGTGTCTGCGAGCAGCAGGTTCAGCGGGTGCTGCTAACCCCTGCGGTGCCGCGGCCGGCAGCGGGCGAAGGCCAGCGCGGGTTTGAGGAGGAAAAGCGTGTTTTGGAGCCGCGCAATTAGCTGGGGGAGGACGGGCCGGTGTGGGGGCAATGCTGTCCCGGCTGTGCCCGGAGCGCGCAGGGCCCTCTTGCTTGCAAATGTCACCCTGCCACATCCCGGCTCTGTCCCCATTAAAAAAAAAATAGCAGCCCACACACACGCAAAAAAACCAAAAATCCGCCCAAGCCCAAGCCAAGATTGGGAAAATGATTTGTGACTGAGGTGCCACTCTGCATCAAAATATTGTCTCGGGAAATGTCAGATGTCACCAATCCATATGTCCCCCCGCGTGACAGTAATTGGGTTGGAAGGCGGCGGTGGCTCTTCCCGGTGCCGGTGCCGCGATGCTGCCCGCGGCCCGAGCGCCACCCGGCCCCGCTCCCCCGCGGAGGAGGGGCACGGGGACAAGGCGCGGAGCTGGCGGGGCGAAGCCGGGATATCGTCCCGCTGCAGTATCCCGGCCGGGCGCCTCTTGGGACGGCCGCTCTCCTCGCGGGGAGCCCGGGGCCGCTCCAGGCATCCCTGCGGTTCCCACGGCAACGGCTCCGGAGGCGCCCGCTCCGCGCAGCCGCTGCCCCGGCGCTGCCCCATCCCTGCGGATCAGCAGCGGGAATGCCGTGCGCGCCCCGCATCCCAGCCCAACCCCGCGGCCCGGAGCCGCAAGCGCCGCCACCTTGGCGGGCCGCAATCTGCAGCGCGCGGCGCGCCTGCTGCTACCTCCGCTTGCACTCTCGCCGCGTGTTTGCTGTTATTTTTTAACACTTTCCCCCCCCACTTTATATTTTTTTATATATTTTCTTTTGCATCGAAGCGCTCCCTCTCCCCAGAGCCTGCCGGCAGCAAAGGCATGGTCTGTGCAACTGCAATTATTGCGAGGAACAGATGGAGCGCGGAGCAGAAAGTCTGTTAATAGTAATAGAGATGCCGCGCGTTAACCTGGCCAGCACACGATGACAGTCCCATGACTACGCGTTCTGTTCCCACCAGCTGGGCTCCCGCAGCGCCCGCTCCCCCCGGCCGCAAATTCCTTCACACGCGCTGCCGCTCCAGGCTTTTTCCCCCTCCTGCTCCACGGCGCATCCCCCCTCGGCGCTTCCCTTTCCCGGCATCCGGGGCCGTGTAACCGGGGCCTGATCCCTGAGGTCCCATTAGGAGAGCAGGTCCCATAGCGAGGAGCTTGCAGGATAACCCAGCCCTGCATTCTTGCCAGATCCCCTGGCGTTCGGAGCTCGTGCCAAGCCCGTCTGCATGCCACGGGCACCAAAATAGCCGTGCCAGCGCTGCAGCACGTGGATTGTGCCGCACGCTTTCTCCCAGAGCCATTTGCGGGCTTGCATGGGCGCTTGCTCCCGGAGCCGTTTGTGAGATTGCATCGCGCGCTCGCTCCCGGAGCCGCTTGCAGGATTGCACCATGCGCTGGCTCCCAGCGCCCTTTGTGGGATTGCACTGCACGCTCGCTTCCAGGGCCATTTATGGGATTGCACCATGCACTCGCTCCCAGCGCCCTTTGTGGGATAGGTGCACGCTCGCTCCCGGAGCCGCTTGCGGGATTGCATCGCGTGCTCGCTCCCGGAGCTGTTTGTGGGATTGCACCATGCGCTCGCTCCGGAGCCGCTTGCCGTGCCCTGGGCCTGCTGCCAGGGCCAGGCTGCTTGCGACACTGGTGCTGAGGGCCAGGGCCGGGCTCCCAGCCCGGGGCTGAGGTTGCCCAACTCGCAGGTGTGCAAGCGGGGAGAGGCTTTGCCCGCTTGGGAATGGCCGGGTGTGTCGGCAGCGGCATGACGGCTCCGGAGCAGCGCGGACACCGGAGCCCTGCGGGGCTGCAGGGCCGGGGACCCTTGGCTTTCCACCCCATCCCACTGCCTGCGTGGGAAATGAGCCCTGCGTCCGGGACAAGAGGGATGTGGAGCTGCTGGAGAGAGTCCAGCGCAGGGCTATGAGGATGACCAGGGGCCGGGAACATCTGCCCCAGGAGCAAAGGCTGAGGGAGCTGGGCCTGTTCAGCCTGGAGAGGAGAAGGCTGCGGGGGGACCTGAGCAGTGCCCATAAATACCTCAAGGGAGGCAGTGAGGAGGATGGGGCGGCCTCTTTGCAGGGGTGGCCACCGCTAGGAGAAGAGGAAACGGCCACAGACGGAAGCACCAAAAGTTCCACAGGAACTTAAGGGGAAATTTCTTGATGGTGAAGGTGCCAGAGCCTGGAACAGGCTGCCCAGGGAGGTTGTGGAGTCTCCTTCTCTGGAGAGCTTCAAAACCCACTTGGGCGCAACCTGTTCCACACGGTCTAGGTGACCCTGCGTGTGCAGGGGGTTGGACTAGGCGGTCTCTAAAGACCTCTAAAATCCTTCCAACCTGAACAGTTCTGGGGTGGCAGGGCCCATAAGCTTTCGGGGCCAGGCCACACGCTGGTGCCCGCGCTGTGCCCACTGTGCTCCCCCCTTTCTTGCAGGGCAAGAAGTACGTGTTGGTCATGGTGGACCCGGACGCTCCCAGCCGCGCCGATCCCAGCAAGCGCTTCTGGAGACACTGGCTCGTCAGCGACATCCGGGTGAGTGCGCGAGCGCTGCTCGCCCTGGGCCCGCTGCCGCCGCCGCTGGGCACGCGTGGCTGCTTGCCATGTGTGGCCCTATGCTGCCAGCTATACGCATTCCTACGGTGCTGCCTATATGTGTTCCTATGGTGCCAGCTATACGCGTTCCTACAATGCTGCCTGTATGTGTTCCTATGGTGCCAGCTATATACATTCCTATGGTGCTAGCTATACGCGTTCCTAGGGTGCTGCCTGTATGTGTTCCTATGGTGCCAGCTACATACATTCCTAGGGTGCTGGCTATACGCGTTCCTAGGGTGCTGCCTATATGTGTTCCTATGGTGCTAGCTATATGCGTTCCTACAATGCTGCCTGTATGTGTTCCTATGGTGCCAGCTATATACATTCCTACGGTGCTGGCTATACGCGTTCCTAGAGGTTTGCCGTGCGTGTTCCTATGGTGCTTGCTGGATGTGTTCCCATGGTGCTGGCTCTAAGCAATCGGATGCCGCTCACCGTATACGTTCCTCTATGTGCGCTTGTACGGTGCTTGTTGTATGCAATTACCCGCTGCCGGCTATATGCAGCTCTATATTGCTCGCTGCGCTGATTCCCGAGTGACTTGCTGCATGTGCTTGTGTCGCTCGCGCCGGGGGTTAGGTGCTGCTCGCTGCACGCGGTTCCAGGTCACTTGCCGGGAACAGGGACATGTCACTTGCTGTAGGCATTCGGTGTCACCTGCTCCATCTGCAATTCCCGGGAGCCAGGCTGGCCGATGCACTGCGCAGGGAGCATTATGTGCCATCCTCAGCCCCGCCGCTCCTCCTTCCCAAAGATTCCCCAAGATTCCCAAAGATTCCCCGCAGTCCTGGTGCGCCGGCCATTAGGAATCGCATTCCCACTGCAATTCCTATGTGGATCCAGAGTTTTGCCATCGCCTGCCTGCCTAGAAACCCAGCAAGCAGCTCGGTCCTCCCTGGCTCGCTTTTATGTTTAAAAGATTAGGTGTTTCCGCCCCAAATCAATCTAGCTAATAATCTGAGCGCTAAGTCTAATTAAGATATCAATTAATTTGCGGCATGCACTTAACAAGAAATATCTAGTTATTCTCCTCTATTATTCTCTGAAAGTACTGCTAAGGGCTTTTTGTACAGATACCTTAATTAGGCTTTTTATTGTTAATGGGAATATTGAGCAAATTAAAATCGGATATTAATACTTCCCATGAATTTCATAATTGATGGAAAAACCACAAAGCATTCCGAAGAACTGCAGAGATTTGTACATAGGGCTTTCCTTTCTTTTCTTGATCCAGCACAGAAACCTTCTGCATTTCTAACAACAGGGTCCTGGAAGTCGCTCATTAACTTTAGCATTTAGGAAGTGCTGGAGCCCAAGTTCTCCCGTCCCTTCTGTGTCCGGATCCTTCTGCAGCCTCCGCTCCCGCTCGCTGCTGCGTCCTTCTCTCTCCCCTGGTTAAGCAGAGGATGCTTTAGTGGAGGAGAGACGTGCAGGAGCGTTAATGCTGGGAATTGACTCTGGGAAGTGCTGAGGTCGGAGGCTCCGAGAGCAGCAGAACCTCGATGCTCCAGGGGCTCCTTCCCATGCGCCGTGCACACATGCTGCTTCAGGCCAGCTTTGGGTTTCCGCTGTTCTCCCTGGCCCTGGCTCCGGGAGAAAGCCTATCCCGTGGGAAAAGCCGAATTTCTTGCACGTGCAGCCCCCTCGGAGGGGAGCACGCCCTGCTGTGCCACCGCGGCCCGGGTCGGCTCGGCGTTCCCAGCCGGAGCCTCCGCGCGGCAGCCGCCAAGGATGCCTCTGCTGCCGCGCAAAATAATTTAAATAAAAACGTTGCTGCAAAGTGGAATAATATCTTTTGATGAATGTTTTTAAAGCCCTTTAGGTTTTCCTGGTAATTTGCAGTGTAAAATTATTTAGAGATAAGAGCCAAATTAGCTCTTATAGGCGGAGGTCGATATGTCCCGTTATCCGTGCAAGCAGTGTTTAAATATAATCAGCCTTTACTCTAATGCAGCATAATTGTTCATTTGAAATAGCTCTTTTTTTTTTGCCTTTTTTTTTTTCACTCCATTCAATGAGTCATTAAAATATTCAAAGGATAATGCAGTGAATTGGAAAGGAATTTATCCCATTATCCTGCATGTACCACGGAGCCTCAGGTAGGCAGGCAGAGTCGGAAGCGGTTTGCGGAGCAGGCGGGTAGACGGGCTCCGTGCTCTGGAGCCGGACACGGCGGGAGGAAGCTTTGGGGAAAACACGGCTTTTCCAGGGCCGCATTCCCTCTTCATCCCGGGATGCAGCAGCAGCTGCTGATGCTGCAAAATCTGCGCCGTTCAACTGTCTTTTTCCCCAAAATCCATGACTGGCAGGAGGTTGTTATGGAAACGGGAGCAGGGGGAAACTGAGGCAGGCACAGAGTAGGCACCGACCCCCAAGTATCTCATGGTGGTACCGGGGATGCTGCATGGTCTCCATCTGTCCGCCTGGTCCCCATCCCTCCACACAGTCCCCGTCCTTCCGCACGGTCCCCATCCCTCTGCCTGGTCCCTGTCCTTCCACACAGTCCCCATCCCTCCACCTGGTCCCCGTCCTTCCCCACCATCCCCATCCCTCCGCCTGGTCCCCATTCCTCTGCCTCGTCCCTGTCCTTCCACACGGTCCCCATCCCTCTGCCTGGTCCCCATCCCTCTGCCGCGGCACCAGGCTGCGCACGTCGCCATAGAAACGGGGCTCTCAGGCATCTCCGACTCGCTTAACTGGAGAACTTGGGGCGCGCTCGCACGCGAGAGGCAGCAGCGGGTATTAAGCCTAGATTAAGAAAATCTGGGTTAATAAAAGCTCAAAGCAGCAGCCAAGGAGGCCGCTGCGAGGCCACGGCCCCCTGTGCCCCGTGCAGCGTCCACGGGGCGCAGGGGCGGCGCGGTGCCCGTCCCTGGCACGTGCTGCGCCGCGGCCCCGCGCGCCGTGTCGCGGGCTGAGTGTCAGCGCGATTATTCATGCTCTGCAAACAGATGGGGCTTAATTGCTGCTACTGTCAGGTTCCCTGCAAATACCGTGTGAAAAGGGCTTTTTGGCTAATTGTTTTAAAATAAAAGTTCAGGAGCAGCGTATAGAAATTACGGATCAAATGCATTTCAGAGATCAAACTGTTTATATTACCTTTAAATATAGTCTTTAGCCGGTGGCACCCGGACGGGTGAGTGACTGCTCGGCACAGAGCCACCTCGGGGCCTGCGCACAGCAATTGAGCTCTTCCCTGCACTCTGCCGCTCACAGACCACCTGAGCGCAGCACCTTGCAGAGCCCGGGGCCTCCACCTCATCTCCTCTTGGGATGCTCCGTCCATCCGATCTTGGGATGCTCTGTTCCTTCCCTGTTTGGGCTGCTCCATCCCGTGTCCCCTTTTGGGGAGGGAGAGGGGAAATGGCACTAGCCGAGCGCTGGAAGCCACACGCAGGGTGATGGGCTTGGCTACGTTCAGCTATAATCCCTTCCTCTGGTAGGGCTGGATTTAGAGCGCTTGGATATAATCCCATTTTTTCCCCATGGAAGAGCCTACAGGACTGTGGAGACCAGAGCGCATCACTCCCAGCAGCCGCTCTATTTGGCAGGGATTTCAAAAGCTCAGGATGGGCCAGATTCGGGTTTGGAAAGCGCAGAATGGGGCCGAGTTGGGCATCACCACCTTGCCCAGCCCTTCTCCGGTCTTTTCCAGAGGCCTTTCTCTGCATTTCCCTTTTCCCACTGCCGCTCTTGGCCCCAGGAGCCCCTCACCCACTCCCCGACACCAGTTTGGCCGGCGACGCAAGCTGAGCGACCCAAGCAAACACAGGGATGGCATCCCGGCATCCCGGGACCCGCCGTGCCGGCGCATCCCGCGCCTCCGGAGGCGGCGGGGGCCGGGCGCTTCCCGGGTCTGCCTGGCGGAAGAGCCTCCCCTCGATGACTAACGGGGCCTGTGTGGGAGAGCCGGGAGCCGGAGGAGGGAACTCCTGCAGCATCCCGGGCGCTTGCGGCACATCCCGCGTTGCCGGAGCAACGGGAGGCAGGCGGGGACTTCCCCGCGCCGGGGTGACTCGCGCGCTGATGCGGGCGGAAAATCGCTCCCAAGGAGGAAAAAAAAGAGCCGGAGCTGTGACTAAGCAGCACAAGTTATGTAAAAGCGCTGGGGAGCGCAGGGGAGGGGGAGAAATGCCCGTGCCCCGCCGGTGCCCGGGATGCCTGCGGTGCTCGCTCCTGCTCCTGGGATGCGGCTGCATCCCAATGCTGTGCGCAGCTGCATCCCAGGGCTGTGCACGGCTGCATCCCAGGGCTGTACAGCTGCATCCCAGAGTTGTGCACAGCTGCATCCCAGTGCTGTGCACAGCCTCATCCCGGTGCTGCACGGCTGCATCCCAGTGCTGTGCACGGCTGCATCCCAGTGCTGTGCACGGCTCCCTGGGATGGGCCTTTGCTGCCAAGCTTCTCCTCGCCACTTGCTCCAGATCTGCATGGGATGATGCTCCCTGCAGCGTCAGCCAGATGTGCAGCGGGGTTCCCGGGAAGCTTGGGGCTTCCTTTGGGAAGTGCACAGGGCGTCGGGAGCTGCATGGCTCCCAGGGTAGGGAGTGCGGGGGCTGGAGGGAAGCCCCAGCACTGCCCTTCTCGGGGGCCGGTGAGTCAGCGCAGGGGAGCCTCGCGCTGCTGGGATGCTCCATCCCAGCTCCTCACGACTCGGCCCACAGCCCCGCGTTGCTATGGAGAAGCTATGGAGAAGAGGGGAGGAGGAAGGGAAGGGGGGGAAGCTCCAGAGCTGCCACGGGGGATCTGCGGCCCTCCGGGGCCTGGGACATGCGGGATAGCCTGGCAAAGGGATCCTCTGAGCGTGGGAAAGGGCTGGTGCTGGTGCTGGTACATGGTGCAGTGCCCAGAGCTGCCGGGGACCCAGGTACTGCTCCCTAATCCTGGCTGAGCCTGACGGGAGCATCCCCGTTCCTCTCTGGAGCATTACCCATTGCTCACGGGACCCACACAGACAGGACTGAAATGATCCTGAGCTCTGCTCCAGAGCAGGGATGTGGGGGCCTCTGGAGTGGAGATGCAGGGCTCTGGAGCCGGGATGTGGGGGCCTTTGGAGCAGGGATGTGGATTACTCTGGAGCCGGGATGCGGGGCTCTGGAGCCGGGATGTGGGGAGCTCTGGAGCCGGGATGCCGGTTGCAGAGCAGGGATGCGGGGGCTCCGCAGGGCTGCGGCGCCCCCCGTGCCCGCCCTGCGCACGCCTTGCGGTGCTTCCCGGCGGAAGGCAGGTGGGAGAGCGAGGAAAGCCCCGCTGGCTTCCCTCGGCTGGAGCTCGCTTCCGCAGGCTTCCCTGCCGGGCGGCGCAGCGCGGCGCAGCCGCTCCCACGCCGGCAAATCGGCTGCGTGTTTAATTGGGATTCCTCACACCTACGGGGTAGAGCCTTGTCACCGCAGCGCAGCCCTCGCCAGCTGGCAGCCCGCGCGCCGCCCACCTCCCCTCTCCCGAGAAATCCTGCCCGCCCCCTGCTCCGCACCCACCGGAGCCGGAGCGGAGCGGAGCGGCCGGAGCTGCCGCTGGGCTCAGCATCCGCAGGGAATGGCGGGTGGCTGCACTGGGACACGGGGCAGGGCCCGAGGACGGCAGAGGGCAGTGCTGGTCTGTGCCCGCATGGTGCAGTGTGCCCATGAGGTGCAGGGTGCCGGTGAGGTGCAGTGTGCCGGTGAGGTGCAATGTGCCGGGCATTGCAGCATGCCCATGCAGTGCAGCATGCCCATGAGGTGCAACGTGCCCATGAGGTGCAATGTGCCCGTGGATGCAATGTGCCCATGCAGTGCAGCATGACCATGGGATGCAATGTGCCCATGCAGTGCAGCGTGCCCACGTGGTGCAATGTGCCTGTGCAGTGCAGCATGCCCATGAGGTGCAACGTGCCCATGAGATGCAATGTGCCCGTGGATGCAATGTGCCCGTGCAGTGCAGCATGACCATGGGATGCAATGTGCCCATGCAGTGCAGCATGACCATGAGGTGCAACGTGCCCATCCGGTGCCTCTGTGCCCCAGGGTTCCCAGCTGGGAGTCATGCTCAGGACTTGGATTGGCATCTGGAGCTTGTGCCTGGCACGTCAGACTTGCATTGGGGAGCTTTGCCCAGTGTTCGGGGTTTGCATTAGGGAGCTTGTGCCCAGTGCTTGAGGTTTGTGTGGGAACTCGTGCCCAGCATTCGGAGAGCTTTGCCCTGTGCTCTGGATTTGCACCCAGGAGCTCATGCCTGGCTCTCTGGGCTTGCATGGGGAGCTCCCGCCCAACACTCCGGGCTCCGCTCATGGAGCTGGGCCCAACGCACAGGGTTGGCATGGAGGAGCTCGTGCCCAGCGCTCAGGGCTGGCACCAGGGCGCTCAGACCCCGCGCTCGGGGCTCACAGGGCTGAACTCCCACCCCGTGGCCACGCTGGCACCGGGCAGGCCCTGCCCAGCGTGCAGGCTCTGTGCCGGCGCTCGGGGCTCCCTGGGCACAGCAGGGACACGGTGCCCAGGAGGATGCGCGGGGCATCCGCAGCGGGTAGCGAAACGCTTGTGTTTTCCTACAGAACCACCCTCCCCTGGGCCCGCAGCCCTCTCGGGGCTTCCCCCCTTTTCCTGCTTCTTTCTTTATTTTTTTTCCAGATTTCCCCATGTCTTTGTCTTAGCGAGCCAGGTTAAATATTCGGTAATCAGTGTAATAATACACCTGGACCCGCTCGCGAGATATCTGCCTTTTGTACTGCGACAGGACATTAATAGTAATTATTCTGCTTTGTAATTGGAGCTTTAAATACTAATTCAAACAGCCAGAGGAAAACCAATTAGTGCTAATTTATCTCTATGTGTTTTGGAGAGCCTGTGTCTGTCATACTGTGAAGAAATAGGTTGGTAATTAGTACAGTTGGGTGGTAGATAGAAGTAATTATCAGATTCTTTCATGTTCTTTAAAGGGAGGGAAAAAAAGAAAGGAAATGCGAGGGCTGCTGCGGGAAGGCGCGCACGGGCGCGGGGCGCAGCGCGGCTCTGCGCTCCGATGGGTGTTCCCGGGGGATGCGGCGCCGGGAGCCCCCGCGGCGCCGGGGGCGGCGAGCCGGCCCGCATCCCAATCCCAGGCCTAATCCCAGTGCCGGGAAGGAGCCGTTTTGCCCCCCGCGTTGCTGCCTGCGGTGGGTGAAGGAGCCGGGCCGGCGGCCCGGGGGTCCCCCCGCCACGACGCAAGGCCGGAGCTGGGCGGCATCCGCAGGGACTGGGGGGACTGGGGGGACTGGGGGGACTGGGGAGCAGCCCCTGCGCCCGGCACAGTTACCTTGGCAATGCCGGAGCGCGCGCTCCCGGCGAGCCGTCCCTCCTCCCACCCTCCTGCCCCCTTTTATTCCTGCCAATTTAAGGGTTTTGTTTAGGGAAAGAAGAAGGGGGAAAGAGAAAAAAAAAGAAAAAAGGCAAATGCTAATGATGGGGGAAAAAAAGCACATTTTTTTCAAGGGAGGGGAGAAAATGCTGTTGGAAGTATTCTATGCAAAGAGATGCCGGGGGGCACAATATATCAAAGAAAATATAATACACCCAGGTTAAAACTAATGATTGCCATATAATTAGATGTGAACCATTGTGCTATAAATGTGTATTCTTCGGCGTGCTGTGATTTTACTGTAAAAAGGAGAGAGAGGGAGAGAGAGGGAGCGCGCGAGAGAAAGAAAGACAGAAAAACACAGAACCCAGCAACATACTATAAAAAGATCTCTGTTGACTTTTCTGCTGTTTAGTATTCCTTGCCCGTACTCCCCCGGGAGTATGTAATTAGTGCTTTATGAAGAGTGCATTTAAAGCAGTTTAATATTCACCTCATTCAGTCTGAAACAATGTGATCACTGCTTAGACAAATCACTGCTCCTTACTGACATCCTCTGTCAGAACATTACCTCTGAAAAGACCTTTCAAGAGGCTTGGATGTTAATTAGTTGTCTGTCATGTATAAACAGAGCAGTGAGCAGAAGGGCTGCGCCAGGCCAAAGACACACAGGGAAATACTGGAAATACTTTTTTTTTTTTTTTGCTTTTCTTCGCTTTTTTTTTCCCCGCTGCTTTTAGTGGGAATTGGTGGCTCTGCTGTCCACACGCCTTGGTTGCTGGTTCTCAGTGGTGCAAAGGAAGGGAAGGAAGGTGATGGGTTTCCCTGCTCTGGGATGTGTTTCCAAAGCAGCTCCACTCATTTCCTCTGCCAAGACACTGGTCTGCATCCTAGTCCTGGATCCTGGTCCCTGATCCTAGCCCTTTATCCCGGCCCTGTATCTTAGCCTTGTGTCCTGGGGCTGCATCCTTGTCCTGCATTCCAGCCCCATATTCTAGTCCTGCGTCCCAGCTCTTCCTCCTGGTTCCCAGATCCTCATCCCACATTCCAGCCCCATACTCAAGCCCACATCCCCACTCTGCATCCCAGTCCTGCATCCTGGCCCTTCATCCTGCTCCTCTATCTTGGCCTTGGTGCTGCACCCCTGCTCTTCATCCTTATCCTGCATCCCAGCCCTATATTCTCCTTCCCTATTCTAGCCCTGCATCCCAGCCCTTCCTTCTGGTCCTGGATCCTACTTCCCACATCCCAGTCCAATATCCTTCCCAGTCCCCACATCCCTGCCCTATATCCCAGTCCCGTATCCCAAGGCAGCAGGTCGGGGTTTAAGCCCCGGAGTGACTCTGGATCAGGGAGGGAACGGGCTGAACAGGCTTTTCTGCACCTATAAATTGTGGTTCCTGACACCCACCCACTTTTCCAACAGGCTTCAAAACGAATGGCTGGGAAATACTATAGGAAAGCAAAGTATCGCTATTTAAAACAGAGCTTAGCTCCACGGAGTGGCTTTATCCAGTGGAAAGCTCCATACGTTAGCTCGGGCATTTGCTTTATGGCCACCAATAAAGAGTTCTGGCTGTTCCCAACGTGCCAGCCATGCTGGCCAGCCTGGGGCTGCTCTGCAGCGGCCAGAGGCCGTGTTTTCCTGGTGCTCCATAGCGCATTCCATTGCACAATTCCCGTGCACAATTCCCTTGCACTGCCGCCATGCACGATTCCCATGCACAATTCCCATGCCCAGTTCCCATGCCCCATGCCCATGGCACAGCCCACCCCCCTGCCCTCGGCTCACCCTCCTGCCCCAGCAGCTCCGCTCCCTCCGGCCTGGGGGGCTCCCCCTTTCTCTCCCCTTCCCAGCAGCTTCCCTGGCTCTCTTAGTCACAGAGGTGAGGCACCCGCACAGACCCAGGCATCAAAAACAAGAGGTGACGAAACGCTGGGAATAATTAAGTTGCACTAAATCACTGGG
Organism: Rhynchotus rufescens; assembly: GCA_032273925.1. NCBI lineage: Eukaryota > Metazoa > Chordata > Aves > Tinamiformes > Tinamidae > Rhynchotus > Rhynchotus rufescens. The sequence continues at coordinate 10,725 of JAVCKT010020656.1, read as the reverse complement.
CCCCGGTGGCACCGCTCCAGCGCGCTGAGGAAACTGGGGCACAAATCAGCCACCTTATTATTAATAATCGCCATGGCCAACAACAACTTCTTTAGTACATCTGCGGCCCCACGGAGCACCCGGGTAGCGCACGGGCAGCGTGGGGACGACGTGCGACACCCCCCCGTGCCCCGTGCCCCATCCCGTCCCACGCCACTCGTGCTCCCGGCGCCGGCGCGGGTGGGCAGCTTGGCGGGGGGCTGGAGCGGTGCCCCCCGCGCCCCCAGCGGCTGCACGGCCGGGCCCCCAGGGCAGAGCCGCCCCGTCCCACCTGCCCCGTTGCAGCAGCGCAGCCGGCCCGGCCGCCAGCCCGCTTGGCAGCGCGCGCCCAACGGTGTCGAAACGCCCGTAAATCTGCCGGCTCGGTAAAACTCCCCTAAGCCGCGGGTAAACCTTTAATTCCCCGCGCTCCCGCCCAGCTCAGGCCCCGGCCCCGCGGCCCAGAAGGAGCGTCGTGTCACGGCAGTCCCCTAAACTCCGGCGCTTTTGCATTCCCATGCAGGTTTATCCAATAGCCCAGCAAGCCTCAGTGGTGCCTTCCGCCCTTCCCGCCAACGGGGGTGAGTGCAGCCCCGTTTGCAGCACCGCTGCGGGGGTGCAGGGAGCCACACGCGGGCGGCAGGGCCGCTTGCAGCGCAGCCGGGCACGCTTGCACCGTTTGGAGCCGATTAGCGCCGTGATGACAGCGGCGGCTCTTGCCCCACGCCCGCAGCACCGCGGGTCCCAGGTGCCGGCAGGCGCTTGCCCAACGTGGCGAAACCCGTGCCCGAGACCACCCTTTCTTGGGTAACGCTCCTGACTCAAGATCCCACCCGGCGTGGCAGCCGCCTCTTACAACACAGCTCCCTGCAAACAGGTTTCCCCACGGATCCCTCTCCCAGCCACCAGAGCCTTTCCCTTTGCTCCTTCCTCCCTGTTTATGGCAGCAGGGCCGAGCTCCGGGCCCCTCCGGCACGATCCCAGGGAACAGGCACGGAGAGGCTCCCTGATCCCAGGGGACGGGCACGGAGAGGCTCCCCGATCCCAGGGGACGGGCACGGAGAGGCTCCCGGGGGCGGCCGCCCGGGCTGCGGGCGCGCGGCGGGCGCGCTCCGGCGCGCGGGGAAGGGGTGCCGGCGCACTGGGCCTGGCTCGCCGGCGCGTGGGCGGCGAGTTCAGCGCCGTCTTGTCAACACTTGAATATGTCGAGCATCACTCACGGGGCATTCGGCAAGAAACCTATTAAGTTAATTACCGCGTGTGTGTTTGTGTGTGTGCGCGCGTGTGCGCGCCGGAGCGAGCGGCCGCTCCTCGCCTGCGCCACCTCTCTGCACGGGGAGCGCCCGCTGCAAGCCCCAGCGCGCGGGGGCATTGCGCTCGCCCAGCCTCTGCCCACGGATCCCCGATCCCAACCCTAACGCCGGCAGAACCGCGTCCTGCGGCTGCGGGCGGCGCAGGGCACGCGGGAGCGCTCCCGGGGCGCCGCTCAGGTGGGCTGCGGCACACGGGATGCTCCAGCTGCTCGCCCGCCTCCGCGGCCCCGGCGCGGCCCCGCTTCCCGCCGAGAAAGCCCCGAGCCCCGCGGGAGCCCGGTTCCGGTTGACTTTTATGGGAAAACGGGAAGTCGGCGGCGGCGCTGGCGGAGCAGCCTTGGCAGGAGCGGCTGTTGAGCGCCCGCCAGGCGCCTCGCCGGCCGCCGAGGTTGTTTAACCCCTCTGGCTCGGGACGCGGGGCCGGGGCTGTCGCCTCCCGGCGCTCACGTGTCCTGCACGTTCCCACCTCCTCCCAGGGAGCCGTCGGGAGCCAGGGGAGCCAAGGGAGGGACGTTTCCCACGGGAGCTTGCAGCATCCTGCCTGGAGCCTCCCCTGGTGCTTGGCCTCAGCCTCCGGGAAGGGGAGAACTGGGGGGCAACAGGCGGAGGAGAAGAAATAAAAATAGAAAATGAAGCTAAACCCACGTGCCTTTGCCAGCGCTCCCATCAGATCGGCCGCGGAGCTGGGCTGGCCCCGTGCAGCAAGCGAGCGGCACGTGCGCCCTTTGATCTGCCCCCGCGCCGCCAAGGTGCCCGGGGCCGCACGGAGGCAGGAGCTGGCGGGGGGCGCGTGGAGGCTGCAGATCGCGCGGAGGCCGGAGGCTGGAGGCCGGAGGCGCCTCGCGTTGTCCTCGCGGCCCCGTGCCCTCCCATCAGCACATGCCACACCCGGCCCGGTCCGAGCTCTGCTGCTGTGTGCGCAGAATGAGGCGATGGGCCTTTAAATGCCGGAATTAGGCAAAATTTGGTGCGTCTCCAAGAGTGCTCCGGAAATCTGCTGCTGGAAAAGCAAGCTAATCTTGCGGCTGCGTGCAAGCGAGCGCTCCCGCGAGAGCTGCCGCGCTCGGGGCGGGAGAGCCCCTCGCTGCCCCGCGCCGCTTCCCGGCGCTTTGAACCCCCCGGGATCCTGATGCCTTTCCCAGGCTTTGGCACCGTGGGGAGGAGGCCGGTGCCAGGGGCGAGCGGGCAGCAGGTTGGGGCAGACGGGCACCGGGGGCGATGGCGATGCGGTCCCGAAGGGCGCACGGCGGGGTTAGGGCAGACCCCGTGTGCGCTTCCAGCAGCGCCTCTTTGGGTTTAATGGCCCTTGCGTGGAGCTGGGGCGAGGGAACGGCTCCAGGGAGCCCTGCAAAGGGGCTGGGGAGCCTTTGGGCTTGCTGGCAGAGAGGCGCAGGAGCCGCCCGGGTGTGGGGCCGTGTGCGGGATCACTCACCCGCGAGGCGGCCTCTCCCCAGCATTTCCCAACAGGGTGTTGGGATGCAGCTTCCGAAGGGCGGTGGTGCCGCGAGCACCTCCGCCCTCGGCCTCGGACCCCTTACCCAGTTGCAGGAGATGAAGATAGGGAAATTGTGGGGCCGCCGGCAACACCTGTGCCGACCGGAGCGGGAATGGCAGCTGGCAGCGCCTCACGCTCCACACGGGGACATTGGGGCTCCCGAGAGCCACGCACGGGGACGCTGGGGACGGACCACGAGCTCCCTGCACCCCCGTGCGCGCTGCGTTGCGAAGCGCTCCTGTCGGCTCCGCCACTTCCAGCCTCCCAGATTAAAAATTTCACCAAGCACCGGAGTGATTTATGTTTATTTTGCTCAGTTAATAACCCTACAGCACGTCCTTCCCTGGGGCACGAGGGCGTATCAGACAAACATTCATTCAGATTACACCCGTGCCCGATAGTTGTTCCTCAGCACGCTTTTAGGGCAGCCTCCCGCCCTCGCGGCCGCCAAGGCAGGCAGGGCTGTGGGCGCAACAGCCCGACGTGCAGGGTGCCAGCCCGGCCTTTGCACCCTTCTACAGCACCGGGTGCTGCTGCCCGCGCTCTCCGCCTCTTCCCAAGCCGCCAATGCCGCAAATCGGAGCTGGAGCATCCACGCTGGCCTGGGCACCAGCAGCTGGGACGGCTCCGGAGGCTCCGCTGCCCCCACGGTGCTGCCGGGCTCCGCAGCCCCTTCCCACGTCACCCCAGAAGCTGCTCCCGCGTGACAAGCCCATCGAGGGTGTCGGCAGCGCGGCTTTTCCCACTCCGCGCTGTCTCTCCTCATCTTCCTCCGTTTGCGCCTTGCCCTCTCCTGACGGGGAGATGCGGGCGCGGAGACGCCAGCGCCGGGCCGGGCGCCGCGGCCGCGCTGCCCTGATGCGATGTGACACTTGTCGCAAGAAGCAATTAGCATGAGCGGCTGACGGCGCGCTGATGGGGACGGGAAAATGAGCGAAAGGGCGACTCTGCCCTCAAAACCCGCCCAGCACCACTGCCTGCCCCAGCCCCCCGGAGCAGCGGGCTCAGGTGCCAGGTCTCCGCGGAGACCTGTGGCTTCCCGGTGTTCCCAATGGTGGGAATTCCTCCTTGCAAGGCCAGCACCAGCTGAGCAGGGGCAGGCAAAGTGGAAAACGAGCGCAGCTGGAGTCATTAGGGCCCATTAGGAAAGAGTATTAATGAATGTGCAGCTCAACAGCAGCAACTAAAGTGCATTGCAGCCGGGATGCATGGGGGCTCCTGCATCCCGCTCCTCTGCAGGACCTCCAGGAACATCTGGGGAGAAGCGGCTCGTCCTGTGGCCTGGCGGGCACCGCGGTGGCACCGCGCACGTCCCACAGCGCGCAGGGCCGGTACAATTCGCGTGCGCTCCGCGGCTCCAGCTCGGTGTGCTCGGTATGAGGACGTGTCCTCACTTTCTCCCTCCCGCCTTCTTCCTGTTCTCTCCTCTTAAAAGGAGCTTCATCCTTTGACGCTCCCATGCCCGGGGCTAGCACCATCCCGCTGCGTCTCCGGGCTAGCCGGCAACCCACATTGGCGGCGGGGAAGCAGGGAGGAGGCTCGGCCGAGCCCGATAAGCCCGTGGCGAGGCCAGGAATAGAAGGAGGTCCCCGGCTCCCCATGTGCCCCAGCCGCCCTCCCCGCAGCGCTGCCTTTGAAGCCGGAGCCCGGCTCGGAGGAGGCTGGCGGGGGGCCCAGCCGCAAGCGGAGCCGGGAGCCTCCCCGCGCCCCCCTTCCTGGGCACGGCGGGGTAGGGCAGGGGGCAAATCTGGGCGGCATGGGCGTGCACATCTGGGTAGCACAACTGTGCATGCACATCTGGGCTGCACATAGTGGGTTCTGCCTGGGTGGAGCCAGCGGGAGCATCTGGATGGAGCTGGAAGGCACAACTGCATGGAGCGGGTCCGGGTAAATAGTGTGCACAGCTGCATGCAGCAGGCTTGCACATCTGCACGGAGCACGCATGCACACCTCTATGGAGCTGGTGTGCACAGCTGCATGCAGCAGGCTCACACCTCTGCACGCAGCAGGCTTGCACATCCAGGTGGCTTGTCCAGGTCCATCTGCATGGAGCAGGCACATCTGGACAGGGCGAGTGCCCACATCTGGTGCCCTGCTTCCCACGGCAGATGCTCCAGGATGCGCTGCAGGGAGCAGGACGGAGCTCAGGGCTGCTCCCTCTCGTTTCAGGGCGCCGATCTGCGGGCTGGCCGCCCCCGGGGCCACGTGCTGACGGGTGAGTGTGGGACGCAGGCGGGCAGAGCATCCCTGGAAGTGCCCACATGTGCCCAGCGGGCTCAGCCGCGGCTGCTTGTCCCCGCAGAGTACGCACGCCCGGCACCACCGGCCCGCAGCGGCTACCACCGCTACCAGCTCCACCTGTATGAACAGCCGGCACACGAGGCCGTCGCCCTGAGCACGGCAGAGCTGCTTTCACGGGGTAAGGAGCTGCCTGCTGGGATGCCTTAACCGGAATGGTAAGGAGCATCCTGTGTTTCCTGTGGGAGCATCCTGAGCATGCTGCAGTCCATGCATCCCGCCGGAGCATCCCGTGCAGCATGCTGTGCGTGTCCCTGCGGCGCCCTGTGCGCGCTCATGGCAAACTGCTCCGTGCCGCCGCCGGGGGCTGAAGCCTCCAGAAGAGGGCACTAAACCATGACCTAGACATGCCAGCACATTTTTTTTTTCCCCAAAAAATATTTGTCCTTTGCTCAAATCCGTGGGAAATACAAAGCAAGGGGCAGGACGAGGTGCCACAGGGCTCCTCCGCTCGGGCGCAGCGCGGCGCTTGGGGCACCTCGCTGCGCTCGGCAGCCGGGAGCGCAGGGCGGGCGAGAGCCGCGCTGCGCCCGGGGCGTCCCCTGCGGCCGCGCGGGCTCCCCCGGGCGAGCGCAGCGTGGCCAGCACGCAGCCGCCAGCTAAGTAGGTCAGGAGCAGCCGGCGCTCGCCGCGGGGACCGGCCGCGCCGGGCGCAGGGTGCAGGGAAACCCGCAGCCCCCGGGCATTCCCAGCGGGGCGGTAGGAAGTCAGGGGCTGGGGGTCCCCAAGGTCGGCAGGAAGCGCCGGGGGGTGAAGGGGGGTCCCGGGGCTGCGCTGGTGCCCGGCTGCAGGATGTGGCTGCGGCAGCGTGGGCTGGCAGTGCCAGGGGTGTGCGGATGGTGCGAGGGATGCGCAGAGGGTGTAAGGAATGAGCTGATGGTGTGAGAGATGTGCTGATGCCTTAAGGGATGTACAGAGGGTGCAAGGGATGTACAGAGGGTGCAAGGGATGTGCTGATGGTGTGAAAGATGCAGTGATGGTGCAAGGGATGCTCTGCAGCCCAGAAAGGAACGTGCCGCCTCTCTCCGTGCAGGTGCCTGGTCCATGGAGCGCTTCGTGGAGCGGTTCCGGCTCGGCTCGCCCGTTGCCTCCACCCAGTTCCTCACCAAGCACGACGGCGACTAGCCAGGGTGGCCACTCGGCCTGCGGGAATCTCTGGCCCAATAAAGCATGGATGGAGCATGGTGGGATCCCAGCTTGGCAGGGGCTGGGGGTCTCAATCCCAGAGCCACTGGTTGGGCTCAGAGTCACGCATTTGGGCTCATTGCCACCCGGACACGACGGGTCGCCCCCGCTTGCAGCCACCACGTGCCCTGCGGGCACCCGGGGCTAAAATTGGCAGCAGAGGAAGTGACAGAGGGACATGTCATGGAAGGTGCTAAACTTGGATGGTTCCTTCTCTTTTTTATATTTATGGTAAGCAGGAGGATGTAGCTGGGTGCACTGCAGCGGGCAAGGGGAAGGGCATCACGCGTCCCACATCCCGCATCCCTGCTCGTCCCGCATCCCACTCCCACGTTTGCTTTGGGTGCATAGGATGAGAGGCAACTGCTCCTTCTAGGAAAAGAGCACTGGCTCCTGATGGGAGCAGAGCGGAGCCAGGAATCGGGATGCTACTTGGGAATTGGGAGCAGAAACGGGAATGCCATGGCCTTAGCTGCTGGGAGGCCAAAATGCACTGCTCTGGATGCGTCACCCCCTCCCCATAAGCACAGCAGCATGGAAAATATTAATCGATTTTTTTTTTCAGTTGCTTTTCAGTAATTTAGAAAGAAAGAAAAATAAAGGAAGCGGTGCCGAGTGACGGTGCATCTCCCACCCCGCTTATCTGCCCTTCCATTCGCTCACGGACGGCGCGCAAGAAAAGAGAAGCCACCCGCCTCCTAAATGTAGAAAGTTTTGCTTCTAAATCAGTTTGTGATGGAAAGGAAACACGTCACGTCCCTGGGGAAGTGGCTGGGTTTCGGCGGCCGCAACCTCAGCGCCCGGCGCTGCAATGGAACAGCCCGGCCCTGAAATAGCTCCGCACCGTGTTATTGTCACCCCGAGCAGGGCGGTTTTGCTCTGTCTGCGCGTGTCATTTTTAGCATCCAGAGGAAGTTTTATTTGTATTTCTTAGCCCGATTTTCCATTGCCTTGTTTTTCTTTCTGATAGCCCAGGGAGGGGAGCATGAGAGAGAGACAGGGGAGCCAAGGTGCACGCAGGAGCTACGAGTCCCCATTCCAGGCAGGAGCACGAGCTTCCCGGGATCTTGGGGGCGGCTGGAGGTGCATGGACAAGGCTCCGGCTGGGAGCACTCTTGGTGGCTCCTCTCGCCTGCACCCAGGCCAAGGAAGTGGTTTTGCCGACAGGTTTCCACACAGTCGCCCCTTCCCGCGGCGCCCGCCGGCCGCTGATGACACCTGAGCTGCTCAGTGGAAAAAATCCCAAAAAAAGAACGAAAACAAGGAGCCAAACAACCAGGGCCTTCCCAGAAACGTGGCCCTCTGGCGTCGCCGTGACTCTCCTCTTGTGCCTCCATCCCGTGGGATGCTCCCTTGGAGCCTTGCGGCAAGGCCCCATGCTGGGCACACACCAGCAGAAGGGTCTACTGGGATTTGGAGATATGTGCGTATATATGTGTGTATATATACACACACACACATACATGTATGTATATGTACATGTATACAGAGAGTAGCAGTGAGCTTGGAAAAAACTCCTGCTCCTCATGCAGCCGGCGGCAGCTCCCAGCAGTACTTGCCAGGGGGATTCTTCCTCCCAAAACTGGGCTAGCGTCCAGAGGAAGCCTGTGCTGAGCCCGATGCCGGAGTCAGCAGGGGGATAATTACCTATTTTGATCATTATTGGAATAATTACAGTAATGCAGAAAGCCCTGCACGAGCGGCACCCCATGGGCCACCCTTTGCGCGGCGCCCGTGCGCGAGCAGTGGCACAGCTGTCCCCATGCCAGTGTCGTGAGGAACTGTGTCACACCAGGGGTGACACAAAGGGGATCATCATCCTCTGATCCTCTGGGCAACTTTGGATTTCTTTCCTTTTTCCTTTTTCTTTTTTTTGTTTTGTTTTTAATGTAAAATGGAAGACTGGGATTGATGCTGCTGGGCGCCGGCGGCTTCGTCCCCGCCGGGAGGTGCCGGCTTCGGCTGCTCCCTCCCCGCCGCGGCATTCCCGGGGCCGGCGAGCCGGGGCGGGCCCTGGCAACAGCAGCACAGCCATGGCAGGAATTTAGGGCTCCTGAAGTCATAGGGAGCGCGGGGCTGTGCTCGTGCACCCGGTGCCAATGCCGGTGGCAGCGGCCGCGGCGCCAGAAGGCCGGTCCGGTGCTCAATGGCAGCAATGGGCAGGTCCTCGTGCCCGTCAGAGGAGCTCTGTGGCTGCCGCCCCGGCGCGGGGGGCCCAGCGTCCCCTCGGTGCTGCCGGTGCCCGGCTCCCCGAGCTGCCCTCGCTTGTTGCAGGCAGCCGCTCTCCGTGCCCTGCACTGCAGCCGGCGCCTGGCCCGGCTTTCCGCATTGCGAGGAAGTGGCCACTTGCCCCGGGCCGGTTTCAGTGCCTGCGAAGGGAGTTGCTCTGGCGGCCGCCCAGTTTCTCTCCGCTGGCCGCAGCGCTGCTCTTCCCCGCGGCGTGAGAGCAGGAAGGAGCTGCGAGCTCCGCTGGCCGCCTTCCCACCGCCCCTGCTCCTGCTCCGCTGCCTCCGGCCGCCTCCCAGTGCTGCCACCTTCAGGGATCGGCCCCGGCCACCGGGTGCCCGTGTCCTTGCGCAGGGGCTGAGCGCAGGGATGAGAGCGGAGCTAGCGGGACTGTGGAGAGGGAGCCACGTCCCCGAGCAGGGACGTGCTTGGAGCACACACGGGGAGAGCCGTGTCCCTGCTCTGCCCAGGGCCGCCGACATCGCTGCTCCTGGGCTCCCCGAGCTCCTCTCGTCCCACGGGGCAGGCTCAGCCCTGGGGACAAAACACTCACAGCCCTGGGAAACTGAGGCCGCCTCGCCAGGCAGCTCTATTCCACCCGTCCTGTGGTCCGGGTGGCTCCGAGGCTCTGCGGCGACGCGTCCTCCTTCCGTGGGCTGCTGGAGACGAGCCCGTATTGCCGGCCGGCCAAGCAGCCTCCCACGCATGTGGCCCCGGTTGTGGCACCCAGGCAGGTGACCTTGCGGGGACAGCAGCCACAATGTTGATGGCTCTAGATTGGCATCTAGAGCAGCCCTGAGGGCCCGGCAAGGGGGAGCCCTGCCCGCCTGCCGTGGGGAGCCCGTGTTCCCCCTTGCCAAGGGCTTCAGGGACCGTTTGCAATGGGTGAAATGTCCCACTTGTCATGCCACAAGGCATGCAAAGGCAGTCCTTGGCACTGTCGCTAAGCGAGCGAAGCAGCCTAAGGAGTTCTCCTTTCTCTCCCTGGAGAGGGGCCCCACGTACCTGTGGCCCCCAGAGCCACTTGTGAGTCAATGTGGCCCTGGCACAGCCACTTCTGCTAGCGCCTCGTGTCCCAGGTGCAAGACCGAGAGGAGCAGGGAGCAGCCGCGTGTCAGCTGACGGCAGGGCCCACTCCCACCAGTGTCAATTCCCAGTGTCCATCCACATGCACAGGGAAGGGCAAGGATCTCTGGGCATCTCCCTGCGCCCCTGGGTGGAGCACAGCTGGAAGACTCCACAGCGGAGCTGGAAGCTCGTCCTACTCCGGGCCCCCTGGTCAAGGTGACAATGTTCCACTCCCTTTGGGCAAACCAGCCACCTGTGCCCATTGTGCCAGGCTGTACCTTGCACCCTCTCCCCCAACACGCAGTTCCCATGGCAGCCAGGAGCACATCCCTCTGCTTGGGCTGGAGGCCACCTGTTCTCCATGGGCATTAGCCCCTATTAGCAACCTCAGCATTGAGCGGTCAGGGGCTCACTCACTCCCGGGCTTTATGGATACATCCCGTGCTCCCAGATGGCGGAATCAGGAGCAGGTGGCCGGCGGCTCTTGAGGCACGGGGCATAGGTTGCTGTGCAGAGGGCGGTCACCCCCTCAGCAATCCACTGCCCACCGCCCACGACGGAGTCCCCGTCCCCACAGGCAGAGCTCCATCCCGGCTGGGGCGCAGAGCCGATCCTAGCCCGAGGCCGGGCCGCCTGGCAGCACTCGGAACCGGACCCCGGGAGCGCGTGGGGTGAGCAGCGCCGGGCCAGTGCCTGCTTGCTCCGGTGCGCTAATTACCCTGCTGAGTCTCGCCGCGGCCTGCCAAGGGAGCCGAGCAAAACCCTCACCCGCCGCCGCTGTGGAGGGTGCAGCAGCTTGCACGGGGCCGCGTCGCCTGCGCGCGGCCGGCCGGGAGCGGCGGCTCCTTCTGGGGTCTGCAGGCGATGGTGGGATACAGGGGGCTCTGGGTGATGCTGGGATCTGGGGGGCCGCAGAGCCGCGTCTGCGCCCCGCCAAGGGGGCAGCTGCAGCACCCTCGATGGCACCAGCCACGGCCGCCTACGTGTCCCCGAAGCCGGCAGTGTCCCCGAACCCGACACTCGGTGCCACCAGCGCCGGGCCCCTCGGTGCCGCCGCCCCGCTCCCCTCGGTGCCCCGGCCCCCTGGGCGCCCCCGTCCCCGCGCGCAGGGCGGCCGGGGGG
>JAVCKT010020654.1:0-18711 GCA_032273925.1 Rhynchotus rufescens | reverse complement strand
AAAAGAAAAAGAAAAAGAAAAAGAAAAAGAAAAAGAAAAAGAAAAAGAAAAAGAAAAAGAAAAAGAAAAAGAAAGAGGAAGAGAAATTCACTGCTAGATATTCAGGCCGGATAGGAGGAAGAAGATAGGCAAATTCACTATTTCCCAAAACTTGATAAACTCCTAAATCCCTATATTTATCCTGCCTAACTTTGATATATTTATGTGGCTTCCATCCCTATTTGAAAGGTACTACGATACTTACTATTTAGGATAACTATATTTGATTTATAATGATTTACATGCTTCTAACCATATAACCACTATATTTGATTTAAAAGTACAAACCACTGATTCTATTTCTTCAGAAGAAGCTGGAACATTCCTACCACCTTGCTTTTGGTGGTATGGTATAAGTGCCACTTTCCATCCTTTTTCTACACTCCATTGCTTCTCTAGTCCGGGTTCTCTTCTCCAAATCAGACACTGTTTTCTCCCGCATTTCCACTTTTCTACAGTGATCCTTTTTGCAGCAGTGTTTGGTCTACCCTCTAGTGGGAATCTGAATTACAGCATCAGCTGAGCTTAGCTCATGGGATATAGACGAGCAAAACTCCTAATGCATTCCCCAGAATTACTGCAGGAACCGGTCTTGATGCTGTCAATAAAAAAACAGTGTCCCATCATCTCTGTTCTCCCATTTCCATAGTGAAATTTAGATTTGCATTCTGTGAAAAACTGTGAGGCATATGTTTGATGATAATTGTTTTTGTTTTTCAGTAGATTAGAGATTATAGCGGCAGACTTAAAACTCACTGATGTTTGGGAGCCAAATATTTAGCTATGTCAAATAGATATAGCTGTATTAAAGTTCATCATATTGCAGGGGACTGCGAACAGAGATTTAGAAGATGTACGAGAAACCATCATGCAAGAAGTCCTACTTGCCCTTCTGCCAGGACAAGACGTGTGCTGAAACCCATACCCAAAGTCCCAGTAGAGCACCAGGGTGTGCTTGGGAAGGGTCTACCTCAGCTGGGCTCAGCGCAGAGGCGAGCTGTTGCTCCACATCAGCATCCCTACGTGGTGAGGAGTGGCACCCAGCTCCCCAGCGAGGCAGCCTGTCTCCAACCCTTGGACCCAACGGGGAAGAAGAAATCCCCACCGGACGGTGTGACCTATCTATTTTGGTGGGAAATGTCTCCCTCTAGTGATGTCAATGTTTCATACCAACCTGCGAATTAACAAATACTGATACAAACATGGAAATAGCATGAATGCACGCAGCTCATCATTGGCTCTGGAACGAGATCACACGCAGTGCTAATCAAATAATTTGGGTGAAAAGGAGTTGGTCCCCAGAGACCTTCTTTTCAGGAAAACAGAAGTGACAGAGGCAGCTCCTTTCACAGATGCAGAGGTGGGTGCTGAGATTGATCCGTGGCCTGAGTAGTGCAGGCACTGCTCTAACTCAGCTTTTATTACAGAAGTGTCACGACTGAGCAATCAAGACTCTCTGGAAAATCTCACCTTAAAGTGCCTTTATAATGCACTTTCTAAAAGCTCTGAGCTGGGAACCCATCTCTCGCCTGCTTGGCTGCTGATTTCCTTCTTGACCAGAGGCAAGTTACTTAACTCCACTGTGCCTCAACTTCATCACCTGTAAAAAAGGGGTGAAATATATAAGTATCTCCAAGCAGCTTACTAATAGAAAGGTAAATGTGAGAAAAACTCCTGTAGGCAGGTGCTGTCATCTTGTCTTTTAAAATAACTTTCCAGTGATAAAAAGCATCATGAAGTGAAGGGAAGAGGGAATTTTCAAAGAGATTTATTGCTTTAATTTGGTGCATAGTACATTTGTATGTCTCTCTCTGCTAGGTCCTCTTCATTATTGCTCTGGCCATAAATGATTGTGCCAGCCTGCTTCGCTCAGTGGAAAATTGCCCCCTGAGGGATCATTTGGGGCTTCAAATAAATTCCTCCACATCAAGAGCAGAGTCCAAGGCACTCTCTACCTTGGACACCCTTTGGTGCCCTCCCGTAGAAGGTGTTTAGAGCCCTGCCAGCTTCAGGTCCAGGTCAGTACTTTGCATGGTGGTTGGCACCATGAAAGCCTTAAGAAGTGGGGAGAGCAGGGGAAAACCTCACGGGCTGCTTCTGCACTAATATCAAGATACCCTATCACAGATCTGCCTACCAAATTGTACCTTCTGTTGTGTTTTATTAGGATTCAGTGCTGCATCGCCTGTTTATTCCTGAAGCTGTATTTCCCTCTCCTACAAAGTAAAAGGAAATCAATAAAATCATTTGACTGCAGAAGATGCATAAATATTGATAACTCCATCTTTTCTTTTGAAAAAAAAAATAAAGCTGAAATCCTCGTTTTCCTCAGAAGACTTGATAGCATCACTGACACTATAGCTGTCATGTAACCAGTTCCCTCTTTCAGATATCAGTGCCATCAACCACAGCAGGGAGCAAAGAAACTTAGCAGAGATCTTAGAAGATAACTACCTTTTATTCAAATGCCTTTTCAAATTCTGGAAATGATGACACAAACATGTTGTGCATTACACCTTCTGCAGTAGCCCAGAAAAAAAAGTTCTCTCTGTATTTAAAAAAAAAAAAAAAATCAGTGTTTGGGTTTTAATTTTTAGCTTTGAAAGATCCTCAGCCCACTGTTTACCAACTTTTTTTCCTTCTGGGTTCCAGTGTGACAAAACAGGAACATATTTTTTCATCTGCTTTAGAAGTGGTCTGATTCACTGTGTTCCTTCCTGCAGAGCCTGGTAGTTTAAGGCAACAACCAAGCAAAGCATTTCAGTTAAAAGTACCATTCTTTTGCAGTTACTACTCAGAAAATGAGCCTTGAAATATGCCTTCTTTAGGATAAACTCTTTTCTTACTTCTTTTTCCCCCTCATAGACTTAATTGTGTGACCTTTAAAGTGGCATCTGTGGACACCACTGAATGTCTCTGCTTTCAGAAAACATAGGGGAGCCATAAGGGAACACACAAAGTATTTTCTTTTACATCACTTCTCCTTTCTTTCCTGGCAGGGAAAGGTAAATGTACATTCCTGAGTAGTGGGAGCTGAACAGCCATGTGTTCATTTGTTATTTTTATGTTTAGATTCATTTAACCTGCATCACATCAGAGTGCAAAATGCTGACAGATGGGAGCAGTCATTCAAACTTTATTCTGATAGTTCAGCCTTATCACTGTTCCGACTACATCTATCTGAAGTTTAAATTAATCAGTGGTAAACCTGGCACTATCTTCCTATTCCTCCTGTTTCACTTAGTAGCTCACTGCTGTACAGTTAGCAACACCCTGACTGTTGGTAACATTATATTGGGCTGCAATTGCAGTCTGAGCGCACATCTGGCACGGGAATTGTCAGACCAGTCCATTCTCATGGACTCATCCTCTCTCTGTCTCTCTTCCAGCTACTTACCACCACATGCAATCGTCTTACTAAATGCAATCTGCTTTACACGCTCTAACTTTTTGAAATTCAGTAAGACACAAAGCATTAGAACTGCATGAAAAGTAGCTTGAGGTATCTGGATTATGACAGATTTTCCTCTTTTTTATACGTGTATATATATATATATAGTCAGAGCATGACAGTCAGTGTTTTTTCTGTCTGTGAGACTGGTTAATAGGAGGGTCCTCTGCCTTCCTACAAAGTTACTACTTTGAATGCATGTAGACCTATGCAGACAGAAGCTTGTTGGTACAAATGTCTTGCAGACAAACATACTGGAGACTTTTAGCAGAAGCTCAGTCAATGGAACATAACTGTGTGAGAATTATCCTGCAGTAGAGTAGTTGTTTATGTAGCTATGTTGTCACACCACACACAGAGCTTGGGAAGCATCTCCTGTCTACTGCAGTCCTAAAAATGGACACAGAGAGGTTAGAGCTTTTGTCCTCTTCCAAGTTCAGCCCTGCTAACAGAAGCAGTGGCAGACCTTCTGGTGAAGATCTTTGCCCCATCAATGAACCACAGCTGTAGGGACCATGCCCTAATCAGTCCTGTCACTTCAAAATCATCTGTGTTAGCTCTAAACTGCAGACAGGTAGTGGAAGAGTGAGATGGAGAAAGACTGCCAAACAACAGCCCTGTTTGGGAGGAGAAGAGAAGGCAGCCTCTCTCCAGGGCACTGAAACCATAAGATTCTTCCACTGGTTGTAGGCAGAGATGGAAGGACTTGAACATTTCCATTTCACATTTTTTACCTTTAGCTGTTCCATCTTATATTTTATGCATGGTATTTAAGAGCTTCTGTTTGTGTGTGATAAGCTCTGCTTGGACTTCAGAAGGAAGAACTGAGAGCAAGAATTAAGAATGCCATGGTAGTCTTTCCTCCGAGAAAGGAAAGAGGTATTTTTTAATCTCTGCTAAGGTTTCAGATATGTATGTGTAAGTAGTAGATATATTTTGTGCTTTTACTTATGTGGAAGAGGGAGAGAATTTATGCAGTATGTTTGTACTGTTTGTCCACCTTGCATATTATGAATCTATGTTAGAAAAGATTTATTTCACATGAATCATCTTGTGAAGTTGTCTAAATTGTGCATTGGAATCACACATGCATATATGAAACCAGGTAGCTTTTGCATTGCCACATACCATGAATCATCACTGTTTAGCGGCAACCTGCAAAGTTCAGTCTTTGGCAACATTTCCAAATGCAGAGGAGGACAACTGAGAACAGACAGCAAGTAAAAACGGCTGTAATACTGCTTCTGAAACAAGTTGCTGTGTTGGAGGATTTATCAAATGAAGCTTTCTAAATACCCACAAGGCATGTTAAAATATTACAGTGCTGTTGCTTGACCTACTTACACGCAGCACCCAGGTAGTGTTGTTCATGTGGTGACCACCTTTGTGGAGTGGTGCTGACTTGTGGCATGTCCAAGGTTTGCCTGGGGCTGTGCTAGCTGGTCAGAAGCATGCACAAGGCTGCTCGAATGCCACAGCAGGACAGCGGGACACAAAAAACACCAGGAACATTCCCAGGGCCCAGTAACGTCCACTTAATCACAGGGCCTTATGGCCAAAAGGGACCACCAGAGGTCGGGTGGTTTTGTGTTAGTTTTGTTAAATGCTTGGCTAGGTGGCTCTTGAATATAACAGAGGTGAATGTGAATAAACAGAGGTGAGGACTGATCCTCATTCCTGGACTGTCCATTCCTGTGCTTCACTACCCATCTTGACAGTGAGTTCTTCCCAATGTCTCCCTGTGAGGTATTTAAAGCCTTGTTTTTGAACAACAGGAAAAAGTCCATTTACTTAGAGAGCACATGGAAGAATGAATTCCTTCCCACTTACGTATGTGAAGGTGATTGTTACAGTTCCCCACGTCCAGATCAATGGCTCCAGTTCCCTTCCTCTTTGGTGCTTTCTCTGAGGGCTCTTTTCACTCTTCTTTAATCTGTGTCTTCCTTGAAGGACAGCAGCCTCCAAAGATGGGCACAGTTCTGCTAAGAGGTTAAAAATGCTGAGAAGAGTATAAGGACTGCTTCACACATGTGATAGATTATATTCTTACTTCTACATCCCAGCATAGTATTTGCCTTTACTTTTGCAACACTGCCATCCCATTGGCTCCTGCCCAACCTGTGAGTCACTGTAACCCCAGATCTTTCTTTGCAGAACTGCTACCTAGTGCAGTTTTCCCCCTCTGTGTTTGCACACTTCATTATTTCTACATCAACACAGTGCTTTGTACCTGTCACTCTCAAATAGCATACTGTTGTTTTTCAAACATAGTTCCGATTTATCAACATAATTTTGTCCTCTCAGCTTCTTGTCATCTGCAAATGTAATAATCACATTTTATTTCATTAACCAATTTGTTAATGAAAACATTAAATAGCCCTGAACTCAGGACAGACTGATCAAAACCCTATCCAGTGGCTCCCTCTACTTTGACAGTAAGTCAAAGCCAAAGTATCTCACCTTTGAGCACAGCTTTCTAGTCAACTATAGTAGTAGCTGTCTCCTTAGCTTACACACAAGAATATTATCCTAGAGAGAGTCAAATCTCTTTCTGGAATCAGATTATATGACATCTGCTTCTCTTCCTTCGTGTACGAGGCCAGGTAGTATATTTTAGTTAGAAAACAGCTTGATTTAGGATAGCATGCCTACTGTTACTCACACTCTGCAGACTTACTATCTGATTGATTATCTGATTGTTTTACTATTTTTCTAAGATGAACATTAGTCTGTTTTTTAACTCCTAAACCATCCCTTTTCTAGGGACAAATATTCATCATGTTTGTCCTGCTCTGATACTCGCCTCTCATCCTTCCCAAGGCCACCTCTGGGATTAAGTCACTTAGTTCTTTTAATGCCCTACGCTGAAGTTCATGAGAATATTTGTATTGGTTTTGGTTTGTAAAAATTATTCAAATCTTCTGCAAATTAGCTTGAAAAAATGCAGGTTTTGGAATAATTTCATATTCAATTCAAGAAGGAGCGAGAAAAATATTAGTCATAAATTAATCAAATTGTCATTAAGTCAAACAGTCAAAGTATCATAAAGAATACGAAATTATTCCAATATTTTTCTTGCTCCTCTTGAAAACAACAGATATGGGAATATTTAATTCTTTTAATTAATTAATATAACTAATATTGGAAGAAATAAGTAATGTTTAGGCTTGGCATTAGCAGCTCTGTAAATTTCTGTCCCTGTAAAATTTTTCAATAGTTTTGCTTAGAGAGAGTAAGTTTCTAAGAGAAACTAAGAGAGAGAGTTTTTCTGGCTGGAAAGCCAGAATAAATTCATCCAACTTTACATAACAGCGAACACTGTTAAGATGCAACATGAGCCTTGAGCAATATTTATGAAATTAGGAAAGAGTCGAACACATTCTCCATCCAGTAGAAAATATAGGGCCACTGAAGCTGCCAGCAAATAACCATTAATGCTGCATACAGCAAATGCATTTGTGTGAATACTTTCCTGCTTTTCCAATGGAGTAGCTGTTTTGATGGAAAAAAAAAAGGAGAATAAACTTCCGGTATAATTATTTCCTGAGGGATGTTACCTCTAATGGGGCTTTGCCCCACCAAAAATTACTGCCTCCATGGTCTGTTAGAGTGCACTGTATTGAGTTATCTCTTCCATTTCTTGTATCACACTGATTTTTTTTCTATGGTACTTCTTCCTTCATTTACTTGTGAAATCTCACACAGCCAGGCTTGCAAATTTGTGAGGAAAATTGTTTAGAATATGCTTAAAATGCTTTAAAAATGTAGCTGGAGCTTGAGGACACACATGCTAAACATTGCCATGTGTTTGCAGAGAGCCAAACAGGTTCAAGCCTCTGCTCATGGTTTGGAATAGAGGAGGAGACAGTTTGGATAAAGCTGTATCTTGGCTGCAGGTGTGCAGCGTTTTCCAAGCTTATCCAACCCAACAGCGCGAGGAAGAGAAGACAGCCTGTGAAATGTCAGTGTTGTCTGGTACCTGTTTTTTCATAGGAAGCAGAGGAACGCAGCTTGACTAGGGGAAAGAGTGGGTGATGCACAGATGAAAGCAAGCTACAAGTCTTGCAGTTACACCATCGTCCCCACACGAACTTAGAGCCATAGGTTTGGTTAACATTGAACCAGTCAAACAGCAAAGGCTCCACCTGGCTGTAGAGGTCACGGCGCGTTGTCCGCCTCTGCAAGCACCCAGCACTGCACATACTCTGGTATTTACAGTGCACAAGCATTAGCAGAGCCAAAGGGCAGGTGTGGAGACTGTTTCATGTGGTAGGACACCGCTCTTAGAGGGGTTGCATGATTCTGATTTGCTCACCAGACTTTCTTCTGCACATTCTCTCTTGGTATTTGCCTCCTTTCTGGGAATGTGAGTCTCTTGCAGGCCAGGCCACTGCAAAGCTGGTGTTGGCTAAGCAAATCCGTGGTGCAGACAAGTGTTTCAGGAAAAGCCCATGGGTTTGGATCTGCCTCTGTGCCATGTAACAAGTTACTACATTGGCAACAGGAAGGCGACAGCAAGTCTTTGCTCTCGGCCTTATTATTTTGTTGTCTGAATTGCAAATATAATTTAGACAAAACTTAAGTCTAATTAACCAACAGTTTGTACCAAGGCAGATTTTATCACACTAAGTAATTGGCTGTAATGGGACTTCTGCAGCTGAGGCGGAGGGCAAATGATATATTCTGTAGACATATAATGAACTTTAAATAAATTATCCAAGAGCAGAACTCATAATAAAAAGGAACTAGATTATTGAAATAGAAATCCTCTTTCAGTTTTAATGATGGAGTCACTGCTCTATTATATTGTATGCTTTACTGTAGCCAATTGATTGGAGTCACTTTAAAAAATGCTGTGATTGCTTGTCTTTAATTGCAGTCACGTATAAGGGAAACTTGTCTACTCCTGCATTGTGATAATTTAATTAGAGCCTGCTGGAAATAAAAGCCAAATGGTTGCATCCATGACAAAGTAACCTAATGCCTATAATTGGACTATGTTTCACACAGATGTGT
Organism: Rhynchotus rufescens; assembly: GCA_032273925.1. Classification (NCBI taxonomy): domain Eukaryota; kingdom Metazoa; phylum Chordata; class Aves; order Tinamiformes; family Tinamidae; genus Rhynchotus; species Rhynchotus rufescens. The sequence goes on along the minus strand of JAVCKT010020654.1, from coordinate 10,205 downwards.
TGCTGAGCAAATTAAATGGGATTTGGCTTGCAGTGTTTGACTCTTCCACTGGCTCAGACTTAGGAAACGCAAATGATATATTTAAGGATGAAGATGTGAGCCCTCCTCCCATTACTCTTTATCATTCAGTGAAGTATCTCCACACATAAAGAGTATGTGGATTTGAGTGTTTGATGCATCATAGATAAGTTTTATTTGTTCTATACTTTCACCATCCTTTAACCCTTTGCTCCTTCCTCCCCACTTCACCATGCGGCCAAATTGAGACCTTTAAAAGAAAATATGCTTTTTACCTCCATATCCTTCGTGATCTCCCCTGTTCTCTTCATAGCCCGAGCCTAGAACAGCCCACTCGGTGGGTGGTGCTGCACCATGGGGCTAGCGTGGGGCAGACCCTTGGCAAGGGCTCCGTGCCAAGTCCCTGCAGGGCAGCCTCATCGGTCTGGTGCTGGCCTCCACCACCAGTATGGGCTGCAGGAGCCCTCCGCACCCAACTGGGAGCTCCCTTGGGGGACCGTTTTCCTCCCATTGGATGTCCAAAGGCACAGGGCTGAGCACTCAGGGACGAGCTAGCCCCTTCGTATGGGCAACGTTTCTTTTGCTTTCCTTGCACTGTGGGCTGTGAGGAGCAGAGACTTGTCCAGAGATGCTGCTCTGAACAGGGCAAGGGGACAAATAGCTAAAGATTGCATGGAGTGCCTTGGCTTTCTGGTGTGTGTTTGACACTGTAGAGACTTCCTACAGAGCCAAAGTTTACGCTTTTTTCTTCATCTTCTCTCCCCCTTCGCTAAGTTTTTGATTTGTGGACTAACTGTGCTTAGTTTACTGCCAGGTTGTTTCAATGCATTGATTGTTTCTCTATTTTCATGCTTCTCCTCTCCCGTGAAGAAGAAAACACTTTCAAAAGCATAAGCACTCCAGATTTGATTTTAAATTAAATATTTGCAAACTTACATGAACAGGTAGGGAAGTTATTATCTTGAGAAGGAAATGTTTAGATGAGGCTGAAAAGAACTTGAAATGTTTTCCAACACTGAATGTAATTTCACATTTAGAAATACTGCTCATTTGAAGCTATTATTTACTTTCTTATGATAGTAGGAGATTATATACTGCAAAATATAATGACGAATCTGGATAATATTATTTAGCAAATATAACTTTCAAAATGATTGCATAACTGTCCTGTTGCTTTATATGTGTATGAAGCTTTCAATATTTGCAGTCTTCACATGAATGAATTTGAACTTACCAGTCATGCATAAGTTGCTCTCCTTAACTCTTTCTGGTGAATCTTTAATCTACATCTAACTTGAATGAAACCATTCAGTTAGATTTCAAAGGTAAGTTCAGAAATGAGCTGACAATGGTCTGCACAGATGTGTTACATGGCAGAACTCCATGTGTTACATGGCAGAAAGTGTTGAAACCATTTTTCCCATGTAACTAGCCACTGCATAATTTCATTACTACACATCACAGAAAGATCTTGCAAATTTGTTTTGCTGGGGATATGGGAAGTCACAGAGAAGTCATGTGAAGGTGCATGTTTTTCAGGCATCCCAGTGTATTTCAACACATAGATGAAGAACTTTATATATTTTATTTATAATTTTCTGTTAATGTATAATGGATTATGTTAGTCTATATCAATTTTATTGTTTCGTATGGTTGCTTTTTGAATATTCTTTTGAATCTTGAATACTTCATCTCAGTATTACATTCATATTCATTACTCTATTCATCTCAATACTCTACCACGACTTTTTGGTTACATGCAACTGAAGACTGCCAAAGTGGAAGTTATATATGTATTTTGACAAGCATTGTGGGCAATTCAGTATCAAGAGAAGCAGGATGCTCAGTGCCATGGATTCCTTCGATAAATCTCTTCACCCGAGCTCCCTGGCTGCATGCTTCCTCCCTCCCAAGCTCCTCTCCTTTGTTTTCCCAACAAAGAATTTCTGTATTTGTAATAGAAACAATTTAAGTGGTTGCCACTGAGACATATTCATTGACTGGGTCATTAAGCTGGCTTAAAAATGCACACATTTTTCAACTGCACCCACAGTTTTCCTTTGGGAAAACTATTTCCTTTTCCTCTTACTGCACAAAACTCCAGATTGCAGCTGAGTTCTGCTACAGACTGTTGCTTGGTAATTTTGCTGCTAAAGAGCCACCCTGCTCATTCTTCCGACCATTCATTCCCCTTTCCTGTACTGAGCGTTTCCTTCTTGTGCTCGGTCCACAGTTCAGACTACTCAACTGGGATGCCAGTAACCCCCATGTTTCTGCTGGTGCCCTATGCCCGTTCTCAGGAGGTAACAGTAGGTTTAAGGAGCTATGAGAGTAGGCGGATGCTGCTGGGTTGAACACACACCCTTCCATGCATGATGTCCTTGTCAGTCACACAGTATTCCAGTCAGTCAAACAATATTCCAAAGCTGTGTGCTTGTACCTAAGTTGTTCTCCCAATACGTTTTGTAATCATTCACTGGAATGAAAAAAAAAAAATCTAAAAAGACCAAAAGTACCAAAAAACAGGAGAAGAAATCTGTGGAATGTTTTATTTATAACTCTTTCCATTTTTTTTTAAGATCAGTGGGATTGTAGTACTGTGGAGGATTGTTCAACTGGTGCTGATCATATATATTTCAGAACTGAGTTATGGAATACATCACACTTCAGGGCTGACTGCCTATATCTTAACTGCAAGTTCATGTCTCATAGTTTTATTTTCTGTTTCATTTCAGCCTTGAAGAGCTTGACATTTGTAAAATATCTCTCTGATGTGCTAGGGAGAAAATTCTGCTTTTTCCTTGTTTGTACTGCACACTGCTGAGGATTTCTCTCATCTTTCACGACGCCTGTTCTTCCAAGGCTGTGTATTCCTGACAGATCTCTTTATACAGCTTGGCCGAGTTCTTGAAAGTCATTTCCTCAGACTCTTCCCCTTTATTGGGCTGATGGAACTTGCTACTTAGATGTCCAGTTCTTTGTAGTTAGGGATGGACCCTGCTGCTTTCTTCAGGTGCAGAGGACAAACAAGTCTAACAAGAGCAGTGCATGTGTGCAGGGACAGAGAGGGTGGCCAGCAGAGGGACAGGGAAGCAAAACTAACTGGGAGCTGAGGCTAAACCAAGAAAAACCTACATTTGAGGTATGATAAAGGCTGAAAAAGGGATTGGCTTTGCCCTTATACCTGTCGGCCAAAAGACATGAAAACACTCTTTGATGTGGCCTACTCATCTATTCATCTATTTTGAGTTGCCAGTGGTACATTTATATGTGCCCTGACTTTGGTATTAAGAGTTTCCATTCATTTAATTTCATACCATTTCATTTCCATATCATTTCATTCATAGTATTTGGCATTCCATTTCATTTCATTCATCTAAAAGTTTGGATACTAATTTTATATTATATTTTTAAAGTCTTAATTTTATACAAATACAGAATTTCATTCCTTCTAATTAACAGTGTAAGCCAAAGACCTTAAAGCAGACATATTCAGAGACAAGCTGTTTTTAAAAACTGGGACACAGCCAGTTAGCTAACTGTATATCAACTATATGCACACTGCTTGTCAACAGTAGATGTCACTCTTGTCTAATGTATAGATGTTTTCCTTTCACTGAACAAAGGCTCTTTAATGTAAGCGTGAAAAAATAAAATAAAATAAAATAAAATAAAATAAAATAAAATAAAATAAAATAAAATAAAATAAAATAAAATAAAATAAATTTGCCACATAGGTCTGACCAGAAGATCTGAATTCTCTCAGTCTGATAATCAGCCTGATAAGCCTAATAATGATTTCATAAATCACTGTGAAACCAGAAAAAAAAAAGGCTACCCTGTGTAATGGCAATTAATTACCTACCTCAATTAATTAACTACCTCCTTCCTTGCCATAGTGGCTTGAAATTATTTCCCCTCCTGATTTTTTTGTCCCAGTGGGTCACACTGTATGTTCCAATTTAAATTTTTATTTGGCAATTTCTTTCCTTTAAGCACTTCCTTCCAGATTCTTGTTTATTTTTCTTGATAATCAGAAATGTCACTTGCTTTGTGTGTTTCTTTTTTCTTTCCGAAGTTAATATCACCTTGGACGAGGAGTGCAAGAAAGGAAACCTGGTCTTTAAGGACAAAAACAGAGTCAAGTCCTGCATTCAGGAGGATGCCCATAGCAAATTGGTCGCCGTAGCAAACGAAGGGTTTTCGAATGAAGCCCAGTACTGGGAAGTGGAAGTGGGGGACAAACCGGAGTGGGAGCTGGGAGTGCTGAGTGAGGAGGTTCGGGATAGCCTGAAGAAGAGTAATTCGGATCCGTTAGTCTTCAGTCTTCATTTTTTCCAGGGAAAATATATTCTAAGTGATGGAAAGGATCTAGGAATTTCAGAGCGTTGTCCTGTTGTTGGTGTTGCCCTGGATCTAGAGGAAAGGACACTTTCGTTCTATAACGTTGATGAAAAGGGTCTTCTTGGGTCTATCTCTCTGGATTCTTCTGGGAAGTTTTATCCTTTCTTTAATCCAGGCCCTGATGACAAGTGGTTGGGGATACGGCCTGTCCCCATTCCCGAGCCATTGCCTAAAGCTTTCTGAAGGACATTCACGTGACCAAGACGAGATTAATATATCGATAACAATATATTAATTAATATAATATATTGATAACATCACAGAGGACATAAAGAGAGGAAGAAAAATAATGATCTTAGCCTTCTTTAAAACTGTGCCTGAGAAAGAAGTATTTTCTCAAGGTCCTCGAAGGTCTTCCTCTCCAACTGAGAATTAATTTTGTAAAAATCCTGATATTTCATATGACGTATTTTGCCTGGACAAAAGGAGCATGAATTTATTTACATGTACTTTTTTTTTTTTACATTTATTATGTATTCACTTTGCTCAATAAATCCATAGATCTGACTTACTAGGAAGAACGTTAATGTCAACTGTTATACAACAGTTACACAAATTCAGGAACCTGTGGTAGAAATTAAATTTTCAAGTTGTGTACATTTCTTCTTAATCTGTTTCTAAGTTGTATTTGGGCATACTGGGGTTGTGACTCGTGTACAGCTGCTTGTTGATCAACGCCCCTAGATCATTTCTGCTGTGCAGGTCTCCAGCCACTGTACCCCAAGCCTGTAGCTCTACATGGAGTTGTTGTGACCCAAGTGCAGGAGCTGGAACTTCAGGGAATCCCAGAATGGTTGAGGTTGGAAGGGACCTCTAGAGATCAAGTCCAACCTTCCTTCTCAAGCAGGGACACCTAGAGTGGCATCCAGGTGGGTCTGGAGACCTCCAGGGAAGGAGACTCCACAGCCTCCCTGGGCAGCCTGGTCCAGGGCTCGGGCACCCTCACAGTGCAGAAGTTCCTCCTCACCTGGAGATGGAACCGCCTGGGTTTCAACTTCCACCCATTGCCCCTTATCCTGGCACTGGCCCCCACTGAGAAGAACTTGGCCCCTTCCTCCCTACATTCTCCCTTCATGAACTTATCCACGTTAATCATATCCCCAGTGCTATGAAGAAACTTGGATGGAGGACTTGGAGTGGCTGCAGGAGAGTGGTCGGTGTGTCCTGGCTCACTCTTGATAAGAGTGAAAATCTCAGGGGCTGAAGCTCACCTGTACATACCACGGTGGCATATTTTCCGTGACTGCAGCTACTATTTCCCCACGGACTTGCCCTGCATTTATTAAGGGCTGTTTCTGTCCCGGTGCAGCTCATGTTGTCCAGCCAGATGCGGAGAGGTTCCGCACCAGCGTAGGCTTCGCCCGAGGTGGACAGCACCGTTCCACAGCCCAGCTGCCGACACACGACCTCAGCATCACGGATGTCCCATCCGTGGTCGCACACGGATCCCCACTGCTCGTTGTGAAGCACCTCGACTCTGCCAGCACAGCGGTTTGAGCCGTTTGTCAGTCGAAGTTGAGCGGGCTCTGCAATAAGAGAGTCTACAAAGGGAGAGAGTTACTAATCCCTTCAAATGGCCAGAGGTTTCTTTTGATGCTTATCCTAGAACTAATGGGTCTTGTCCACCAAAGGTCACAGTGAGCAAAGGGGAGAGCAGAACATCTCAATACAGCCCAACATTCCTCCTAGGAATACCCTGCGTCGTGGCATTGCCCAGAGGATGGTGATCTGCACTGGTCCTACAGTGCCCTTGTCCTCTGCAAGACCCCAGCCCCATTCCTTTTACCAGGCTTCCCTTAACAACTTGGCCTAACCAAGTTGTTGGTTGGAGGCCAGCCTGCAGAGCTCATGGAGAGAGGAATTGCTGCAGGACTTCATCCCGACACCTTATCTATACTTTAAAGAGGAGAACCCACCTTCAGAAGGAACCCGTTCCCACTCAACAGCTACAAAAAGACCAAGGAAAACCCACGGGCTGAAGCTAATACTGGGTTTGAACTCAGTTCCACATAGACTTGCCCTCATCGCACCACCCGTCAACCCTCCAGTTTGCTCCACAGGACATACCCAGAGGGGTGTAGGGGGAATAGGGGTTACCTGAGCACACCACCCCAGCGTCTTCCCCGTGGTAGCAGTTATTTACTCCCCACGGTTTCGCCTTGCACTCGGCCAAGGTGGACTCAGATCCGATGCAGTTGATTTCGTCCAACCAAATCAAGTTACTCCCTCGCCCAAACTGGGCGTCTCCTGGGGCTGAGAGTGCGATCCCACAGTCCAGCTGCCTGCATACGACCCCAGCATCCAGTAAATCCCAGCCATCGTCGCACACAGTTCCCCACTGGTTTTGATAAAACACTTCGACCCGGCCGGCGCAGCGACTCGCATGGTTCACTAGTCGGATCTGGTTGTCCCTGGAGTTAACTAAAAGAGGAGAATTCAGAGAGCATTCGGCATGCTATACCCATATGACGTAGGTATATACGGCACCTATATGGTCTATGCAGCATGAGTTGCCTGCCCTGGTACCTCTGACGTGGAGTAAGATGGAGCAGCTCTATCCAACTAAGAAGACATTGAGCTTGAGACCCACAGAGCACATCTAGGCATGGTAGTAAAGCATGGGGCAGACCCCTCAGGTTCAGAGCACGTTGTCCTTAGGAGTTGCCTGCTAATGAGGTGTTTCCCAGCCATTAATTACTGTGGAAACGGGTTCATCCCACGTACTCTTTGAGGTCAGCAGCCCCATGGTACCTGTTTCAGCAACCACTGAGACTTGGGTGAAACAAGGCCACTCAACATCAAGTTGCAACCTTGGTATCAGCTCTGAGGCCTCAGAAGAATGCCCCGACATTGTCCTGACCATCACGGACCCCCCTGATACTCATGGAGCCAAAACAAACGCTCATGTAGACTGGACTGCCTGCAAACGTTGCTGCAGGGACAGAAAACCAAGATCATGAAGCAAACATCACCTCCCGTCGTCGTTCCCGTGATGGTTACCTGAACACACCACACCAGCCTGTGTTCCATGATGACAACGGTTGCTTCCCCGAGGTCTCATCTGGCACGCGGCGAGGGCAACTTCTGTGCCTATGCACTTCACGGTGTCCGGCCACATTCTTCCGGATCCTTCCCCAAACTGGGAGTTGCCTGGAGTTCCCAGCGCTGCCCCACAGCCCAGCTGCCTGCACACGACTCGCGCTTCAGCAAAACCCCAGTCGTCGTCACACACAGGCAACCAGGTGTCGTTGTGGAAGATCTCGACCCTTCCGTTGCAGTGATTCGAACCGTTGACTAGGCGAACGTTGTCCTTGACGATCATCTCGGAGGCTGCAAACAAGCGAGAACAAACACCCTGGGTGAGCCGTGGCCGTGGATACACAGGGAATGCTCTGCTCCAGCCTGATGGACTTACGGCACAATGACCCTTCATCTACAACTTCTGCAGAACATCGAACCCTCAGCACCCAAGGGATGCAAGAGGGGAAACCCAACCTGGATGCACAGGCAGGAAAGTGGGAGGGTGAGTTAAACTTGCGGAGAAGTTTACCCGTTACTGACTAATTTTCCCCGAGTTAAATGGACCACAGAGCCTGGTTTAGGTGTCCCGTAACTCCTGAAGGATTCCAGAGGTGCAAATGGCCATTGAATCTAGCAGGAGAGGAGAGCTGTGCTGTGGTTTAACCCGGGATCCAGGCAGCAGAGGTGTAAGAAGGAATTTTATGGATAACCTTCTTCCCTGCCCGCTGCTCTTTAGTCCTGCAGAGGAATTCTGCAGAGCGAAAGCTTTCCAAAGGAGACATACCCCAACAGGTGTGCAACGTGACCTGATCTTTCCCAAGCCACCAAATCATAGAATCATAGAATGCTTCAGGTTGGAAGGGACCTCAGAGGTCACCTAGTCCAACCTTTCTGCTCACACAGGGTCACCTGGAGCACCTAGGCTGCATCCAAGCAGGTTTTGAAGACCTCCAAAGAAGGAGACTCCACAACCTCTTTGGGCAGCCTGTTCCAGGGCTCTGTCATCCTCCCTGTCAAGTCCCCTCACAAGACCCTAGAAGCCCTCCCATGTTGTGGTGCGCTGGGATTGTTATCCTTGCAGCAGAAGATCTAACTGGGAATCACCTGAACATATCACTCCAGCATCCTCTCCGTGGTAGCAGTTGTTGTCTCCCCAAGCGCTGGCTTGGCATTCGAAGAGCGAGGCCTCTGTGCCCGTGCAGTTCACCTCGTCCAACCAGATCCTGTCGTGGCCTCTCCCAAAGTGAGCCCCGCTCACGGCGGCGCGCGCCGTCCCGCAGCCCAGCTGCCGGCACACCACCGCCGCGTCCGCGAGGTCCCAGTTGTCGTCGCAAACGGTGCCCCACAGGTGGTTGTGCAGCACCTCCACTCTCCCAGCACAGCGGTTGGGGCCGTTGAGCAGCTGGAGCGGGCCCAGCTCGGAAATACCTGAGCCTGCAAACATTGCAATGGAAAACGTCAGGGGGAAGCCTCAGAAAGCCACCGCTAATAGCGTGTGGTTGGAGGAGAAGCAGGCACAGAGGTGCTGCTCAACCTGCTCTCCACAGTACTGCACATGTTGCGGGGCTATCTCCATTACAGGATGTTCAAGGTTGGAAGGGACCTCTAGAGATCATCTAGTCCAACCTTCCTGATGTTCAAGGTCGGGAGGGACCTCTAGAGATCATCGAGTCCAACCTTCCTGATGTTCAAGGTCGGGAGGGACCTCTAGAGATCATCTAGTCCAACCTTGATGATGTTGAAGGTTGGGCGGGACCTCTAGAGATCATCTAGTCCAACCTTCCTGCCCCAGCAGGGACACCCAGAGCATGGGGCACGGGGTGTTGACCAGGTGGGTTTGGAGCCCTCCAGAGAAGGAGACTCCACAGCCTCCCTGCACCCTCAGCCCTTACCTGCACACTCAACGCTGGCATCTTCCACATGGTGACAGTTGTGCTCTCCCCATTTCTTGATGTGGCATTCGGAGAGGTCACCTTCTGCTCCTGTGCAGTTCACCTCGTCCAGCCAGATTCGACCCGTGCCTTCTCCGTACCGAGCCCCTTGGGAGATGGAGAGCACCGCCCCGCAGCCCAGCTGCCTGCAGACCACCTGGCCCTCGGACAAACCCCAGTTGTCATCGCACACCGTGCCCCAGGTCTCGTTGTAGAGCACCTCGACTCGCCCAGCGCAGTGGCTGGGGCCGTTCACCAGGCGAACTTCAACTGCGTGTGGAGCAGCGGAGTTTGCCAAGCCTGGAAGAGAAAGAGGAGACGGATGAAGGTTACGAGATGAATCCTGGGGAAAAGACTCAGCTGCCCACACATCTGAGATGTCTCCTGCCCACTACTTACTCTTTGAAAGGGTTCTGGAGATGCTCTGAACATCCTGGAATTCCTTGGGTACCATAAGGCATCTCGTAGGGTCCTGGGTGTCTATTTTGAGGTAACTGGGCCCTATCTCTGCATGTCTTAATCATCTTAACCACAGTCACCAACCCCCATCCCACTTAAGTAGTCCTTTTCACAGAATCCCAGAAGATTCAAGGTTGGAGGGACCTCTAGTGATCATCTAGTCCAACCTTGCTGCTCCAGCAGGGACACCCAGAGCACGGGGCACAGGGTGGTGTCCAGGTGGGTTTGGAGACCTCCAGAGAAGGAGACTCCACAGCCTCCGTGGGCAGCCTGGTCCAGGGCTCGGGCACCCTCACAGTGCAGAAGTTCCTCCTCACCTGGAGATGGAACCTCCTGGGGTTCAACTTCCACCCATTGCCCCTTGTCCTGTCC
>JAVCKT010020653.1:2334-17342 GCA_032273925.1 Rhynchotus rufescens | reverse complement strand
GTGTGCCTGCTTGAGCGGGAAGGTTGGACTAGATGATCTCTAGAGGTTCCTTCCAACCTTGAATATTCTGTGATTCTTTGAGTCCTTGGTCCTGCTGGCTACTCTTTTCCTGATACAAGTCAAGATGCCATTTTAACAGTTGATTCTGTCAAACCAGACCAGTCCACTGCTTCATTGCTACCCAAATTACAAGAACATCCTCAAAAAAAGGTTCTGGGTCCAAGTGTGGAAATTCTGTCAAGAAATTTGGGGAAATACAGTACTAACTCTACATATAAGCTCGGTCTCATTTCTCTTGAAAACTCCAATCATATCATACCTACGCTGCCAGTACTCTTGTCTATATATCCAGAGTTCTGTCCTCCATGTACCAAATAGTTAATAACTTAAAACATTCACTGGAACCAGGCATCCACCTTCACCACTAATGCAGAGAGCCATTCTAACATCAGCTCTCTGGTGCAACACACACAAGATTATTTATTCTCAAGCGAAAGAGAAGAGAGTGGAAAAAAAAAAACTACTGCAAAGTAGGCCTTTAAGTGACTCCTTAGAGTCTAAATGAGGGAAAGGGGATTTGAATGTGTGCCTCCCTTTGGGCTACACACAGAGGAGCCACCCAACCACTCCTTTATTCTCCAGCATTTTGTGGATGGTCTTGACATCTTCTCCTCAATCATTCCTTCCCTGATGTGTATGGTTCTTATTTAAGACAGTTGCATTCACTTAAAAGTAATATCCTTTTTTTTTTTATCATTTTTCAATGAATAGAGTTTTTATTTTAATGTAAATTATTCTTTCTTTAATTAAATAAGATAAAAAAAAAAAAAGCCTATTCCGGGTTCACCCCAGAGCAGCCTCAAACCCTAAAACTGCACAGGACTGAACACTCGGCAAGCACAGCTCTAGTGTTAACTCCAAATCCTGGCTAAACCCCAGATCAAGTAATTATCCCTCGGCCTGATTTTCTTCTCCAGCTTTAATAGGATACATGATTTTTCACTTCCTAGCCTAAGCCCTTGCATGGGGTTACAGATTTTCCCCGCACAACTGCACTCACTATTAGGTAGACTTTTCCAAACAGTCTGTGAGTTGTTGCACGTCAGTTTAAGGAAAACCACTGGGAGGGAGCAGAAAGTGGATGTCAGCGGTACCATTAAATACAATTAAATTGGGCCTCCAAGGGCTATGTGGGATCCTGGAGCTGATAGGATTTTTTTTTGGCCACTCCCTGCCAGCTCTGCTTTGACTGAAAGCTGCTGCAGGTCTTATGCTATCAACTGGAAGTGTGTCTTGACCAAGGTCTAGACCAAGGCACTGCAGGGTGTCAGGGTGGCTGTGCGACAGCTGCTTCTGGATCACCCCTAAAAATGCAAGTAGCTTATGGAAACTGCGTTTGGCAGCAGATTAGGCTTTCAAAAGGCAATTTTCAGCCTCTTGGTCAAACCTTATAGATTGTAAATTAGTTGGATCTGGATCTTCATAGAGATTGGCACTGTACTTGCCCCAATGGGGCTTAATCTTGGTCTCTGCATGGTGACAGACAGGGCCTCTGGATGGTTTTAATACAGAAATGTGAAATAGGACAATAATATGACCACTTTTGAGGAGTATTAAATTTTCCTCCAAGATCATAGCCATCTTCAACTCTCTAAGTTATACTCAGAACAGATGAGGATATCCAGTATGTGGTCTTTTAGGCCATTTGAAACTAATGAAGAACAAGCAATATTAGGCTGGGTGAGTGAACTGCCTGGGCTGCAGTGCTATGCTTAAGTAAGAACCACATTCTCTGCCACACAAATCAAATACAAGTTTCTGACACTGAATTCCAACACATACTTCTCCTCAAGGGGAATGGTGGCTTTCAAGAAGCACTGGACCACCATATATGTGGGATAGCAATGGCCGCTGGAATATACAGTAAATTTTTGGCAGCAAAAATAAATCCCATACCTTACAGTCTGACCATGTCACGAAAGGCAACCAAAAAGTCTTCATTCCACCGTTCCATTACGTTCCAGTGCTTATGCCACAACATAATTCAAGTAAACCCCCGATAAATATACTGAACAAACAATCCAAAATATTCTGAATTTGGAGCCTCAGTATCTTTAAGTAGGTTGATGGTCCACTAACAAAAGACCACTGAAAAATAAATATGAAACACCATGAAGTCTGCTGGACATAGTTCAAGCTTTTCTTACTGTTTTTTTGCATACTTTAACACCAATGCTAAATGAATACATTCATCTAAAATGTTAAACAAAACCAAGCAAAATATTGATTGGAGTGTACCTGTACAAACTTTGACTCAAATGGCTGATCCTCTTAGCTTTGAAAGTTCACTTTGGTAGGAGTCACCGATATATGTATGGTCCTACAGACACTCACATATATTCTAGACAACATCTACTGTTTTGCTTACATGAGAAACAACATCGTAACAATATAATAGGAAAAAAACTGCTTTCAGGGTAGTTTACAATATATGGACCTACAATATATGGTCCAAGAGAATACCAGTTAATCTAAGTTAGCTATCAATTCTGTAAATTCTATGCTTTTTCGCTACATAAATGTTTATTGAGTTCATAAATGTTCATGATTTATGGTGCTGATAAGAGAGTGGAAAAAAATCTGCAATATAGTAAAACGGAAATATATGTGTCTGACAGAAAATTGTAAATGAGTAACTTATTAGATTATTAGTTTTCTTAGGAAAACTTCTTCCTACCTCAAACTAAAATTTTATCTTACAAGTTTTTTTTTTTTTTAACAGCATGAGTTATTCCTTAATATAAAGTATTAATTTCTGAAAGACTCAAAAGTGTTGAAGCCATCCATACAAACAGTCTAGAGAAACATATATTACAGCTCAGGAAACATGAACTTCTTACCAATAGATTACTGTTGAGTTTAAAGGTAGGCTTAAAATATGCAAGACTAAATATTATATTAAACATATTTAAAAAACAAGAAAGGAAATTCTAAAATGAATTTGTTTTATTATTCACTGTCTTAAATTTATGTCAAATCACATCAGAAGTAAGGTACTTGTTACAGAAGTAGTCCTTAATGATACTTTTCAGTCTCCATATCAGAGATCTGGATGTCACTTGTAATACTAATCACTACCTTTAAAGCAGAACAATCTCCTTGATCTCTGATCTTTGCAATATTCTGGTATTTTTGCAAAGAAATTTTAGAAACACTAAAACTCCACATTTTGCAAAAAGATACAGAAATTGACTTTTTCAGTAAAAATGTAATGGGAGGGCACTCAGGTTTTGCATAAATAGATAATAAACAGGAAATAATAAACTGGAATTCTTCTTGGATTTATGGACAAAAAAATGAATTACAAGTTTACATGGAGCAGGTACACTATGCTTGTATCTACTCAACTGCTGTGAAATCAGAATGTCATTATTTTAAATTGACTTTACACTGTAATTAACAATGACACAGCTACAGCACAAAAGAGAAGTAAGCCCCACAGCATCCTTTGAAACACCTGCACATTAGTTTGACTCTTTAGACCTGATGTCCAACTTATGCTTAAGCAAAATGGAAACATCCTCGGGAGTTTTGCTTGCCTGAAGGTGGCAAGGTTGGATTTCTCTTACAAACCATCTGAGTTTATCTAAATATACTTGTTACAGCCCTTGAAGAATCATGCCAATATACCAATTCAAAAAAACACAACTCTGTTGTTGTAGGGAGTTATATTGATTAAGCAGTCTTTGATAGGAGCTGATTTAGTCGTAAAGGTTTCACCAGCAAAAGCTTTCTGATTTATTTTTTTTAACCTGATAAGAGTTTCCCCAATAAAGCATTTCAATCAAGTCCAAGAAAACTTCCACTCTAAACCCCAGAGTGTCTCCCTAAGAGAGTATAAAGAACATCCTCCTTGAATTTCTCCACTAGCCAGCAAGTAGTCATCTACCAGCAAATTAGTGCAAGACTAGGATACTGCTCAGGAAGATAGTGCAATAACATTGGAAAATGTTGGCTTAAAATGAATGACAAATATTCTTTCATCAGCGAAAATTGCTTAATATTAGGTGAGATCTAAGCTAAGATGAAGGTTTTACTTTAGTGGGTTTTTTTCTTTTTTTTAGGATTTTAAGGATTTTGGCTGTTTTCTCACTAGTGAAGGCTTTGGCATAGGTGACTTTTTAAAGAAAAAGATGCCAACAGATTTCAAGAGAGTCTTTCCAGCTTTGGAGAACCAGCATTGGGAAAATGTAGGGCACTAAAGCTGGAAAAGGCTTGAGGAATGGGGGAGGGAAAAAAGGCAGCAGCCAAAATAGATGTGAGAAATGCAAGCACAACAGCACGAAGGAGAGCAAAGAAGTTTCCTCAGTGAACTTTGGTAACTATAAAAGAATCTCAAAAACTGCTTTTAGTAGTTCAAACCTTAATTTAGATGACTGATAACAAACAAAAAAAGAGGTCTGAGCAAACACTGTTTCCTTCCTAAATTATTTTAAGATCTTCAGCTCTGAAAAACTTAAAAATTCAAAATGCTATAGACCAAAGGGAGAGGATAAGAAACTTTCTGGTAACTTAAATAAAGCCTGACCCAAGCCTAAGCCATTGGTAACTCATTTACCATCCCTGATCTTCACACACAAGAGCAAATACAGAGTTGACTCGTACAAGACCACAGTGCTCTTTGTAGACCTGGGCTTTAAAAGTCCTCCATGAGACTGTATTTTAAAATATAAAGTTCTCACTTATAAACAGAAGCCTATTATATTTTAGAAACACAGAAAAAAAAAATACAAGCTATGGTGCTTCAGAAGGCTTGAGGACTATGGGAAGACAAATGATCGTAACAAGATATATCTATACATAAATATAAGATGCAAAATCTGTTAGATCTCACAGAGGGACATCAGAAAGGTTATACTTGGCCATACACAAATCAGAAACTTCTCAGCACCTCGGTGCTTCATACTCAGAACAGGACATTAATGAACTACCTAGCAAAGGCAACATATGGGTTATGCAACCTTTAGGAAACATAAGGCATTACGTATGTGACAAGTGCTATTCCCGAGTGTGAAGACTATTCCTACCAAACAAGTGAAAGGACTGCAAAAAACAGTTCCAGAGAGCAAGCACGGCAAGCAAACCAATCTTCTGTCCTGCTAGGGAAAATAAGTGGACAGAAAAGGTTGGGTTTAGCTGCTGATGTTGAAGTGATTATCAGCAGGCCAATTTGTTTAGGAAATGATATTTAGAGTTATAGCCCAAATTGCCCCACAGAGAAACAAAACACTCCGTTAACTCTGTAAGAAGTGTAGCCTGCCTAAATTATCCCTGATCTATGTTAATTGTGCCCCTAGATTGCCTACCTGTAAAACACAGATTTAGGAGAGAGATTGTTGTGAGGTTATTCTAGACCTTGACGCAGTCAGCAGACAAGAAATGTGCCAGATACTCTGCTTGTAACTGCTCTGCAAGCATAACAGCAAATTGTAGAGAACAGGGCAGCATCATATGCTCAGGTACACTAAGGGAAAACCAGGCATCTGAATTGCAAGCGAAGCTAGAATAAGATGGACAGGCAGCTGCCTGTCAGACTGTGGCAACAACACGCAGTCGTGTTGCTGCAGAAGCTGGACAGGAGGATCTTTTTACAGAATATTGATTTGCAAAAACTGCAGCAAATAGGGCTAAAGGCAAGTGAAATTGGTCAGCATGGTGCTAGCTGAGCCGGGCTCCGCCAGCAGCCCCCTGAGCCACCCACATGATAAAAACAGAGCCCAGGGGGACTCCTCGGGGCTTCTGGCTTATTGCCCTGCAGTGGAGAAGGGTCTGGACTTAGGCACCATCCTGGAAATGTTTGCTTGACCTCTCTGGCATGCTCATATAAAGGCAGGACCTCTCCACAGGCTCCTTCACTACTGAATTTCAGTGCTTTAAGGGCACTTTTAATTTCCATCTTTTCTGTTGTAAATTAAGACAATTCCTTCTTATCCTCCAGGTGTGGATGTGTATGACAAAGGACCCTCTATAATCACTCCTGTATCAGGTCACTGTCACATTCCTCTCTCTGCTCAGGCTGCTCTTTTCCTGGCTACCAGTTCCAGCCTCTACAACTTTTGTACTCAGCTTACATTTCTGAAACTTTTTCTTCTTTCTGGAGTTAAATTTATCTTGAAGCAGTCTCTAAACTCCAGCTGAACACCCAGGAATGCCAGAGCATGCAGACTGGTGGATGGAGCTGAACAGAAAGTACTATGAGCTTTAAGAAATACGAACGACACACAAATAACCAGAGTGTAAAATGGGAAAAGACTGCTTGGTTGTGTTTTGTTTGGTGTCTAATCAGTCTAATTTACTATGAGGAAAGCTGGATATTATGAAAATTTTAATGATCAATGATGACTGAATAACAATGTGAATTTACTAGCTGCCTATCTTTGCACTTGATTTCACAACATGTAACTGTATTTATACTGCTGCATTTAGCTTCCTTTTAAATGTGTATGTCTAAACTTGTCTAAATTTACTTACCAAAGTAACGCTTACGTAAAGATCACTTGGTGACCTGGTCAGAGTTAAAATCACAAGAATCTTTTCTCCAATGTTTGTTGTCAAAATAAATCCTACTTAGTGCTTCTGCACCCCTGCTTATTGCTTCCAGCTCCACCTGAGTGGATGGGAATATCTGACCCTGCAGTCTCAATAATTATCCTCTATTCTCTCCTTCCCAGTCATGTTGAAGGTAGGACAGGGCCTCCTTGTTATTGATCCCTTCTCAGGTTTCTTGTCCTGGCCGCCCAGATTGGGTCTCAGACATTACAGCAAGCAGATGCCTTGAAAGTCCTTTTTCCCTGCAAGGAAAAACCCTACAAATAAAACTAGCTTCTTGTTCATGCCTTTCAATGAAATTTAGGTGTAAAATGCTAATATTGATTCAGTGAAAAATGAGTATTTCAAAACAATGTAAATATGAAGACAGAACAAAAAAAAAAAAAAAAAATAAAGCTACAAACCCCTAAAGTGAAAGAGGACCAAATTAAAACTTCTTCTTTAGGCAGCAGAATGACAAAAACTGAGCTTAACAGTCACATAAAAATTAGCCCTGCTTTGAAGAGCTTACAGTCTAATTGTGTACAATATAAAAGGCTACTGGAACTTGAAGCATAGTTACAAAAGTAAAGAAACTAGATTACTTACTCACTACAACTGTGGTGTGTGTATGTGTAATATAAAATCAACATAAAAGTGAAGATTGAAATGAGGCAGAAAACTAGCCAAAAGAGGCCTCTTGTGGAATAGACCTGTACCAAACCTGTACCAAAAAATATATTATTTCACATGAAAGAGAACAAGGTGGAATTATGAAAATTTAGATCTAATTTAGTAACAACTGATATCTTCCTAGAGATGGAAAAAATGGAAGGAAACTAAATTATCTTTATTTATTATCAAAATGCACAATATAGTCTTATATTGCCCCAGATTCACTCTGCAATTTTTCCTTTAAGAACCTTGGTATCTTACCAGAGTCTCCAAGTTGCTAAACAGAATGCCAGGTGAGAGCAGAAAAGGAATTTTGCATTTCAGCCATCAAACTGAATCTCTGTGAACTTTGCTTGGGGTCTTATTTGGATTTTCTGTTAAAGCCCAGATCAGTAGGCACCTGTGAGACAGTGCTATAGGAGTGCACAACACCAGGGCCTAAAGTTGGAGGTCACTCATATGTTCCACTATTGTACAGCATGATGCACACACTACAGAAAAGCAGCCTGAAACTTAAAATCCTGATTTCTACTTGTAAAACTAATAAAATAGTTATCCAAAAAACTCTACCTGATTCCATGCTCTGATAAATATGTTTGCAAGGGAAAAATATCTCTTCATCCTTAAAGTGAAGACAGATTAAGGGCATTTATACTACCATATCTTTGCAAAGAGAGTTTATTGCCACAGAAAGGTCTTCCAAATGACAGATGTTAAAAACAAAACCGTTTTTTCAGCTGTTTTGTCTGTTAGTTGTTACTGTCACCCCCAATCAGGTCAAGGCAGTTAGGCTGGCTATTTCTGGGATGAATATTGCATTAGAAAATGTGATCTTTGTTTCCATGATGCTGTTTGGGACTGTTTTAAAGTACAGTAAATACAACAAGAACCCATAAAAAAGGGAATTTAAATTGTGAGAAGTTTTACTTCATCAGTTTTACTTGTGAGAATCAAGACTCATCCAAAATAAGAAGATCTGAGTAAAGCAGTAATTCGCGTTTTGCTGAAACAGGGTCTACAAAATCAGCCTCTATCGAATTTGACCACTAATTACAAATTCAGCTTTTTCTCCACGGCCACCCTCTGACATCAAACTTCACCATCTGGCACAGGTTCAGAAGGACAGATGAGAGGGCCAGGAGGAAAAGAAACGCTTATAAAGCAGGAAGATCCCACTAGAGCTGCTGCGAGCAGGATGCAGGTCACGGGAATGGGGGAGAGGAGGCACAGCTGCCCCTTGTCTCTGCTTCAGCATCACGGATGCATCCAGTTCTAGGGACCTGCAGAACAGTTTGCATTGCCTTTTCCCCAAGGTATTAATGGGTAGTTTTCCACTATAGAACTCGCTCTCGTAAAGATCTCTCATAAAAATGTGCCAGTTTCTCACTGAAACTTTTATGAGACACTGAAATTTATACTAACTGCAGCAGGTAAGTTAGGAATGGGGCTGCACTACGTTCAATCCACAGTGTAAGAGGGTAAATTGTTAGGAAGACAGGTCAGATTTTAGGTGGGTTAAAATGCTCCCCAGAGAAGAGAGAGCTGCATCTCTCTTCTTGCAAAAGCCCCCCAGGATGACAAGATAAGTTCCCTTCTTAGGAAACTAAATTGGGATGGATCTGCATTAGAAATCTGGCAAATACTACAACAACAGTAGAATTTGGGGGGGGGGGGGGGGGGGGGGGGAGGAGGCATGAATTTCTCTATTTCCAGTCCAGAGCCCTTCTAGCTTTACAGCCCACTTTAATATAACAACGCTCTGTATTATGTCTGCTTCTGCAGTCCTTCTGTGTGCAAAACATCCCACTGTTTCAGCAAGTTGCTGCTAGAGGAAAGGCCGTAGGACTAGAAGAGATTACTGATATGAGAGCACCTTTAGGTCTCAGCTTTAAGGCAAAAGTTGGGCAAGTTTAGAGAATTTCTGCCACAAATTTGCTTAACTCCCGTAAAACTAAAACTGTTCTTTTCACTGTGAACCTCCCCATCAGCTTTGCACTGTTCCTAGTCACTGCACTTTAAAAACTGACAGGGAGTTTAATAGAAGTTGGAGTGAAAAATGAGGCTTTTAACCATGTATTTATTTGGCAATATCTACGGAGCAAAAACTTGTAATACCAGTGCCTTTTTGGAAGAAAAAGGGAAGTTTTTCTACTTTATTGGCCGTAAGGATATACAACTAGATTCACTACCACGTCTATCTTGAGTATCAAAACCTACAAGCCTAAATCTGAAGTTTGTTATCTAAAAAAAGTTACTAAAGAGGTTCAGGGCATGAAGAACTCCAGTGCATTAATGAGTGCCAGCTTTGTCTGGCCTTTTATAAACTTTGCCTTAAAATAAAAAAAAAAAAAAATAAAAAAAAACCCTAATCTAGTCATTTTTAGACCATTTCATCAGATCAGCCACTTAAATAAGATTATTTATTTATTTATTGGTGTTTTTGGTGTTGCCTTCATTAATAAAATGTATCCTTGAATATATTTCTTTATCTAAGAGGTAAGCTGAAAAAAAAAATGGTATTCAAACAGAAACAGTCAATGTCTCTATCAACTAGTTCCAAGACAGTGGGTCAAAGATGCTATTAATGGTAGCCCACAGGTTGCATGTGGCTCTTTCTCACTGGGAGAAACATGAATAACAATGAAGAGCAATATTTTAGGCTCTTCTCTATTTTGCAAATGAATACAAAATATATGCACTTGCAAATCTAAATATAGTCTCTTACACTGAACAGAAATCAATTGGGTAAGTAGTTTGGGGAGGGAGAAAAAAAATCTTAAAAACGTACAAAAATCTGACTTCACTTCCTGAGACTCTTGTGTGCAGCAGTGCTATTTAATTCTACAGCGAAGCTTTCTTCAAGAAGCTCCATAAATTCAGTATTAATTGTTGTGCTGAAACAAATCCTAGCTTTTTTTTTTTCTGTGAAAGTACAAATTATGAAAAAATAAAGTGTCTACTTCTTGAATTTCTTCATCCCATATTGTCTCCACATGGCACAATGACCAACAAATTATTTTCCAACTGAAAACAAGTTTATAGCTTAAAATTCTAAGTTTTTCATTTTAAAACAAATGAAAGATGAAAAATGAAAAGGCAAAGAGAAGAGTCATTTGTTTAATCATGTATCAGCAGTAAAAGCACCCATACAATGTCTCATTCCTTATCTAAAGGAAGCACATTCCACTCCTGGGGAGTGCTTCATCCTCCCTTTCCAGCCTTGACTTTTTGTTGTTGCAATTGCCAGCAAGCAACTCTGGGAATATCCTTAGGAATGCAGAGCCTTATTTCCCTCCAGAAGCAGAGCCAATAAACTCATTTCACCCCAGCACATCAGAGAGCATCAGTCACACGCTGACACCAACATGATCAGAACAAGTATCAAGCCTCTATTTCCATGGCCCTAAGGTGAGAGCTCTTTTTAAGGCAAATTCTCAAAACACATTCACTGTTCTTCAAAAAGAGCAAGAACTGGTCAACTCTAAACAATGCAGTTTGGGGAAAACAGCTTTCTATGGCAAGTATCAGGATCTTTCAAAGCTCGTTTTTACAGGCTTCCCTATCTTGGTACTGATTTTAGGAGAATGTTGTGAAAAAATCCAAAATAACAGCAGACAGGAGGAATGCTGAAAAGGAGAAGGATAATCTTGCTCTTACTGCTCTTACTGAAACACATACTTTTGTACAGCCTAGAAGAGAGTATCCCACTGGGATTTTTAGAGATTACAGGGACTGGGAAGAGAGAATATGTGAACTCCCAAGCAGAGAACACCAGAATGGGAAAATAATTCATCAACAAAAATGTGAAATGAGATACGAAGTGCTGTCAAAAGCATAAAGCAGACAAATGAGGGGAAAGCATGGGGAAAAATCCCCTCAATCTCCTTTGCTATAGCAGTATTAGGGATTATTTATAACAATAGCGGGGTTTTTTTTTCCCAGATGGAAGTGTTTTTCAAGTTGCCAGCATGCTTTTGATTACAAAGTTTAATTCTAACGCATAGAACAGACAAATTAGGTAATTCAAGCTAATAATACAGTTGCTGATTTGCTAGCATTTTAATCCTTTAATTTGCATGTCTAAATACATCCTGACAATATCTTTTTAATACTTTAGCACATGCACACTGGTAACTATAACACGCTGATGATGAGATACATTGAAGGATTTCAAGGAGGACATTTGGATCTCTATTGATGTTGTGTTTTAAAAATGGCAAATACATTTCCTTGCAAGACAGAAGTAGAAATTAAAATCTAAGACTGACTGAACTAAACTGCCTTGAAACAAACAGGAAATACACAGATTTTTAAGGCCAGAAGGGACCATTACGACTGCCAAACTAACTTCCTGCACAAAAGACGCGTAAAAATTCACCTCAAAATTCCTGCTGCATTTTGCAACTATAGCTAAGCATCTGGCTCAGAAACATCCTTTACTGAAAATCACACAATTCAGAATCAAGACTGAAAATCTAAAAAGACACTGTTTAAAATTTCATGCTGTACCATATATTAAGTCTCGCAGTAGATGAGTGACATGTTTACAGCAAAACAGGATGAATTATAACGATATTAATCAGCGACAATACATCTCTATATATGCTCCTGTCTTTACTCCACATAATTAGAAATAACTGTATCAATGACAATATGATTTATTAAACCACCTCCATAGTTTTGAAAATGTGTTTCTACACTGTCATTTGTAAAAATACATTCATAAAATTCCATTCACTCTATCTAGTTTGAAATTATTTCTAGTAATCTGTGTCTTATTACTGTTATTTACATAGTAAATGTTAATTTATAACTCATAATGAAGGGATATTCCTACAAGGAAGAGAACGAGGAGTCCACATCTGTCCCCACATCTGTTGAGCAACATTCACTTTTTGCTCTTTCCCCCATGTTTTGCCATTCCCATATCATAGGGCTTCAAGTTCTGGATAGATGAGTTGAATGGACAAAGATTATTTGCCATTTATTCTATTAGTATATTATGAAACTTAAATAACATCCTAAACTAGTGTCACATTTACAGGGAACCTGAAATAACCTAAGGTCTACAAGTGTTTTCCATCCTTGTACATTCCCCCATTCTTATCTGAACACTGGAAACCACATTTTCCAAAGCTGCAATCACTGATTTGAGGACAGAAGCGAGAAAACATAAAGCTAGTTGTCATTTTTCATATGCTGCCATACTACAGGCACAAATATGCCTGTGTATCCTATGCCTTCATTCAAAAGTTATTAAAAAAATATTTAAAAACACATTCAAATCACCTTCATATTGGAAAATACAACTCTTGAAATTTTTATTTAAGATTAGCCACAAAACTTTGTTTTGTTATTTATTTATGCTACTAACGGCTAATGTTTATCCGCCAAACATGTAAAGAATAGACAATAGCCTAAAAACATGTTTTTAAAATTCATTACTGTTTGTAAGAGGTTTTTCACAATATTAGACACCAAGAGAAAATCTCGGCATTTGTTTAAGATCTGTGATGGCTGATATTTTATAAAATGTGTATTTGAGGCCAAATTTGACAGGATAAGTCTTAAAACAGGACACAAACATGCTTTTTAAATAGGTAAGTGCACAGATTTTTCTCCCATTTCCAACGCAAAAGAAAAACAATTTCAATCCCCCATTCAAACACTTTTAATTTCAAATGGCAAGTATGAGAAATCTACAAATTAACAAAACACGGATGCAAAATGAGATAGGAAGCTTCATAGCCCACCTTTCTTCTTGACTGGCATTCTTCCTCCTACTTCTGTTACTGCTTGCAAGCACTTAATTACAGGTATTAACGATGTAGCACTGGAACACTTTGCGAGGTCTAGCTATTGCAAAACACTTTTACAGTTCAGTTCTGAAATGCAGCTTCAATCTTCATTTCTATCAGTACTTGCTGTTTTCCTGCATGGAGCTTCCGATGCTTCCCACAAATAAGGGAAAAAAAAGGGGGGGGGAACAGAAGCTTTTGAATATTTTTAACAGAGATTTTCAATTTCTTTAAAATATATTTGAATCTATAAAAATACAAGAGAAAACGTTCCTTGGCAGTATAAAACCCTATTATAACTCCTCTTCTGGCAGCAAAATTTGAAAATTAAAAGATTTTATGTAAAACAATTAAGGCACGGTCCATCTCTAGGCAGCTCTCTTAATACTTGCTCAAAAGCATATTATTTGCAGGACAAAAACTCCCAAATAATCCAAACAAGGAGGAAGACAAAAACAATCCAAAGACTCTTTAAACTTCTTTCACTTCTTGAACGAATTCTGCTAGCTATGCATTGGGCGACTACTCAGCCGACTGAAAAGGTCCCTTTTTTTCCTCACCAGACAACAGCCTTCAAATATCACCCTCTTCCCCAACAACAGGAGTCACTGGCCAGTCACTTTCATTTTTATTATATCCAAGCCACCCAGCCTTATGGTCTTTAATGTCCCTCTGATCCTCCCATGTATTAAAAGAGAGGATTGGAAAGGAGGAAAGCAATCCCTTGACCTGGAATTATTAAAGTGACAGTGCTGCTCAGTGGGCACTTTGGCAAAGCAGATTGCTTTGGAGTGGAGTCATTTACTTCATGCCATTTCTTCCCTCACAAAGCGGTCACCGCATGGAAGAGGAGCAAGGAGAGTTAGCAACCAAAAAGGTTCATTTTTTTTTTCAAGGATATCGAAGCATTAATGAAATTTTTAAAAAGATAAAATAAAAAAAGCAAGCCATGAGATCAGTCCAGGGTTTCCCACTCAGAGTCGCAGCTGGTTGCCTTCAACACGAGCCTCTCTTTCTGTCTCCCCCTTTTTCTGGAGAAAAAAAAAAAAAAAGAAAAGAAAAAGAAAGAAGAGAAATAAACTGAACAGGGATAGCTTTTCCTCATCTAGCCCAGTAAGGAAAAGTGGGAAGAAGGGGCCAGCGCAGCCGCGACGCACATGACAGGGCTGGGCTCCTCTGCTGGGGGAGGCGGCGGCGGCATTTTGGGGAGGAGAGACGGGGGGAACGGATCGCCGCGCTCCTAACGCTGCCGCCGGGCCCTGCCGCTCCTGAGGGGGCTGCCCGGCGCTCCTGAGGCGCGGAGGGAAAGAGGGACGGCGCTGGATGGGGCCGTGCGGGAACGGCCAGGCCAGGCCGGGGCTGAGGGGAGAAGGGGCCGCGCAAGGGGCGAGATGTCGAGGCCGGGGTAACGGAGGGGGAAGAGAGGGTTACCCCGAGGGCTGAGCCTCCCCCATGGAGGGCTCCCCGCTCCGCTAGGGGGAGCGCCCGGTGCCGGTGCCGGCCTCCGCCTGCGCCGCTCAGCGCCGTCGCCATGGAGGGGCCGCCGCCATCCGCCTCGCCTAGCAACGGGCGCCCCGGCCGCGCGCGCCGACCCGCCGCCGCCCTGCGGCCAATAGGAAGCCGCCGTGCTGCGCTGCCCGGGCAAGGCCCAATCAAAGGTGCCCTCTGATAGGGGTCACGTGGGCGGGTCAAGATGGTGGCCTCCATGGGAGGAGGTGTGGGCGGAGCCATGTTGTAGCCGCGGCGGGAGCGGTGTCGCCGTTGCTGCCGTTGGGGCCTACTCGGTAAGGGACGGGGGGGAGAAGGGAAGCAGGGGCACCGGGAGAGGCCGCTGCGGGCGCTGCCCGTGAGGACAAGGTCTGTCCGAGCATGAAATGCTGCCTTTAAGGCGTCCTGGTGGTCTGTGGCCAAGTCGTGACCTCTAAAGCGTTCCCTTGAAAATGAGGG
>JAVCKT010020650.1:0-16532 GCA_032273925.1 Rhynchotus rufescens | reverse complement strand
AAAGTAAAGTAAAGTAAAGTAAAGTAAAGTAAAGTAAAGTAAAGTAAAGTAAAGTAAAACAAAAACAAATGTTTAATCCAAATTTATCATGCACTATAAATTTATTCCAACAAATGCGTAACAGGTATGTAAAAAATATGTAAATATCTTTTTACAAAAAAAAAAAATAATCTCTTCTGAGGTTCTCCTCAGCTGAAGTAGTCTGGAGTCTGGATAAAATGAGCCTGACGACACCTGGAGCTTGTGCTCCTTCCCTCCATAGGAGGTAGAGCACTTGTGCACACTTAGGAAGCTGATTGTGGTTTTCATTATTCCCTTTATTTTTCAATATTCCTTATATTTAAAGTGGGGGAATGACTCCAAAATCAGTAATATTTCTGAAACTGGAATCATTTCTCTAAGTGCAGGACTGTAACTAACCATGTCACTGTCATGCTGAACTCAGCTGGTGAACATGGTTCTCTGAGCTGGCTCCTCAATCCCATTGGATGTTCTGTGAGGCAGGGCAAAAATGCTCCATCTTTATATATGTAAGCTTCCAGATGAAGAAAGAGCTTTCTCACACATAAAGATCATCTACTTGTGCTATACTATACAGAGGATTAACATATAGTGCCTCCCTGCACCTGTCAGAGGAGTGTGTCGGGAGCTGCACAAGCACAGGAGAATTACTGGGAACGTGACCCACATGCCTTAACATCTATGTAACAAGATGGGTGTAGACAGATGGGAAAGAAGATGAGAGCTACTCCATATCAAAAAATATCTGCAACCCATTATTCAACAGCTTCAGTTTGTTTTGTAGACACCAAGGAGAAGGAGTTTTAAGGATGGAGATTAAAGAAACTATTTTATGACACTACTGCAGAAACCTCCCAAGTGTGAAAGAAGAAAGATGCCTCCACTAAAAAGGAACAGTAGCAGCAGCAGCAACTGGCAAACATGGGTTGGATGGAGGTGAGAAACAACCATGTCAAAAGTGAATCAAGATATGAAGGATGCAAGAGAGGATGAGTGTTTGAGAGCTTAAGTGAAAGAAGCACAGAAGCAAAAGGAAGGTGCAAAGCGATAAAGACCCTTCAGTCTTACGTGATCGATACATTTCATAGGACATAACAGTGTTTTCTTCCTGTGTGATATTGCTAAAGCACCAAGGAGTAAGCATCAGAGAGGTGCTTTTGCCCATTATTCCTTTCTCAATATAAAAATCAATTGCACTTTCTAAAGGTTAACTGGAAACAATTAAATTTCACATATATTCTATGTATCTTAAAAGCATAAATACTCAAAAACTTTTTAAGTTCTTCTATTTTTAAACAAAATCTGATTACTTTTTTCACAGATTTTTTTCAGTGTAAAGTATTAACAGATTAGTCAGAATTTCCTTTATATCAAAAAAAATCACCTTCTTATGGCCACCACATATCTTCCACTCTTCATAACAAGGCCTTGTTATCCTTGCTGCTGATGCTTTTAACAGGAGCTGTTCTATCCAAATGTATTTCCTTTTCAGACTAGTTTGGGAATTTCTTCTCTACCACACCTCCCTTCCCTCATTTTGTATGATTATCCAAATCAGGTCTCATAGCTTCCAGTCTAGTATGTAAACATCTTCCCATTAGTAGTTCGGCAGGGATACATTTTGTAGAACTATGTGGTGCTGTTTGATAAGATAGCAGGAAAGAAGCTATTTTCTGATTTAAAGATAGTGTATCTCTCTTGACAGTTTGTGTGGCAGTTTAAAAAGTTCTAAAAACATTTGGATTCCCATTAGTACTCTGATGGCAGGATACAGATAAAACATGTCAAATTTTATCAACGTGCAAAAATTTCTTCAGTTCTTGAGGTGTAAATTAGGCCCTATTATATCAAACATTAATTCTTTCAGAATAGCCAAAGCCACAGAAATGAAGGGATCTCTATAGTGGAAGACACTGTATTAAGAGAGATATAGGCAAACTCTGGGCATTTTGATTGTGTAGTTCTTATTTGGAAAGGTTTTGTCCAAGAAAGGGTTGGCAAGAGCTGCACGATCTCATTGCTTTTAGCATGATGGCCATTTTGCAGGGATTTGCTGGTGAAGGATATGCTTTCAACTATAAAAACTGTCAAGATTTACCGTTATAAATTGACTCACCACTATCCTCAGTATTTGACCACCAAGCACGTTGTCTAGTTTAGGCTTTCTGGGAGGGTTTTCATGGTGTCATGGCTGGTAGTAATGCTCTAGCACGGTAGATTTGACACCCACAAGGGATATTTGTTTTCTACTGAAAGATCATCATTCTTTGAAATAATTACATCTCAAGAGGAGTGTGATATTGTTTTCAAAGGACATATGGATTTGGTGACCACCTTCCATCCAGGGTAATATGGTCACAGAGCTCACTAGGTGCTGTACTTTTGGGAAGCCTATAATCCTCCTTAGCCCCCTCCAATCAGTCATTGTCTGGTGACTTTATATCATTAAAGATTTATCTGTGTTGCCCTTAGGCAGTGTGCTGTGACACAGCACCAACACACATATAGAAAAATGGACCAAATCTGTCTTGGACTCAGGATAAAAACAGAAAATAAACCTATCCTGCCCTCCACGGTGCCAATTTAGGACTATCAGGTATTTAGCCACAAAAGCTGCAATCTCAGCTTTCGGCTGGTAAATGCTCCCTGTGTGCTCCTTGTTCCCCAGGTAAAGCTTTACTTACCTCCTGCTAGGAAAAGTCAGAATCCAAGCCTTTGTTATGTTTAAACCAGACAATATTTATTCAAAAGAAAGAGATAGAAGATACCGACAAAGACAAGAAATAAAATAAAAATACTGACCAGAGCCTTCTTAAAAAAAAAAAAAATCTGAGCATCCTTGCGGAATAATGGCAGCAGTAACCTTCTATGGCTCTAATTCTGTCCTCCATATCAGGAATTTCTGACAGGTTGCCCAAGAGGGAGATTGCTTTTCTTCATTCCCCAAAATATTTGATACTTGTTTCCAAGAAAAGGCTGGGGTGATTCTACCTCAGGTCTCTTAGGGGAAGCAGCTCTGGACTGTGCTCATCTCAGCCACAGAGTTGCCAATGGCTTGAGAACTGCTTTAAATTAGCACATCTAACAGATTCTCTGCGCCACCAACGAGCTGTGTCCCCACAATGGAGCAAACCTGGTGTACTGCTTAGATCTCCCACAGGCTCTCTCTGCACACAACTTCCTGGGACTCACTACCTGGGTTCTGCCAGCAAAACATAAGAAAAGAATCCATCTGAAGGGCCTGGGGCGTCTTCAAGGGGGATATCTCTTAAAAAATGTTTCTCTGAATCTGCATCCTGCAAGACATAATCTTTATTTTCATGTAGAACTCCCAGTTTCAGAAGAGATGACAGGCTTGGATTTAAAATCTACAAAGGCTTTTTAAAGTTCTACCATTTCCTTCTTTTTCTCGTATCTTTTGGCTGAAGTCTGGAGAAATCATTATCATTTGCCCTTGGAATTCAATGCTTCTCTCTTCCCAGGCTGCCTGAAGGATCTTCTCCTTATCTCTCATTTCCACTAGAGTCACAAGCCTTGTGTTCTTGGAAAGAGTACCCTTGGGTTGGTTTTGGGTGAGTATTTTGTAGCATCAATCAATACAGGAAACAGCCTCATGTTATGGCAGCTCCAGAACAGTAGACTGTATTTTTTCTAGGAAACCCACTAGATCTTTGCTTTCAGTTCCAGCAGGAGGTATTGAGATTTATTAATAATGAGAGTCTAGTTCAAATACTATTTTTTTCTAGACAGAGTTTCAGCTTTCTGAACATGGATTATGTGGCATGTTGTAATAGATCTTTATTTAGCCTGCATGCAAAAGTGCTTGTTTGTATGACCCATTGATCTGTGCAGTCAATCTGATTTCCCTCCACATCAACACAAAACAGGAGTATTTACTAACTTTGCTAGAAGCCAAATGCCACCCAAAAGACAAATCCAAGGTCTGCATTAGTAATCAGTGTATAAATATATGATATTACTATTCTGTTCTCATTCTTTTCCCCTCCCTTTTCCCTTATGTTGGAAATCAATGAGTCATTTACAGAGGTGTGAGGCTGAGTGTGTAGGAGAAGAAAGAGCTGGCACAGAAGACATCTTATGATATGTCATTTAATGGAATCGATTCAATCCTCAGAGGTACTTTTATGATCCAGAGTAAAAGCCCATAGCTGTAATGGCTTAGCAATATGCAGAGTTATAAATCATTTACTTTATTGAGGGACAATCTCAGTAAATAGATACAGAAGCACGGGAGAACCAAATTCTGATTTTGCCACTACCACTGACCCATGCTGGGACTTTGAGTAAGTCACCCCAGCTGTCAATGCCTCTTTGTGCCCTCCTTAGCTTGTGTAGTTGGGCTGGAGAGGAAGGTAGCACTCATTGATGTAGAACATAGTACAAAGAGGTTTCAATATCTAGAGACTGTTTAAGGGGAAATTATTATTATTATTAATCACAAGTTCCAAGGCAGGCACACAGCTTGTGTGATAGGCTGCAGTGGCTGCTGCGTATTAAGGAACACACACTGGTTTCCAGCATCATATGTGATGGGAAATGCTCTGTACCCAGTAGCTTTGCCACATTTGCCTCTTCAAAAGGTGCAGCCAGGGAGGGCACCTAAGGGAGCAGACAAAATTCATTGCCCCTTCTTTAGGGCTCTCTTTTTACAGAGTTGGAAATTAGGGAGGGTGTTAGAGCAGCCCTTCTGCTCTCCTTATAATTCCTTAATTCCTCCTTATAGGTAGCAGAACAGCCAGCTGGGCCATGGGCAGAGCACCAAAAGCAGAGACAGGGAGAGGAGGGGACAGAACTGAAAAGGAAGGGAAAACCTCACAGGGAACAGAATGGCAGCGTGGCTGCGGGCTCTGAGGATAAGAAAAAATGATGTAAGGGCAAAGCAAGGGCAGACACCTAATGACAAATACTTTTCTAGGAGACTTTAATCACATAAGCTGACAGTCTCCGTAGAATGCTATACTCTTTCACTCCTGACCACAGTGCCATTATATTTATTAACATCTTCAAATTCTACACAGTTATACTTATTAATTGACTCCTTTTGTTCTCTTTTTCTATTCCTGGATTCCATTTCTTTCCTTCCCTTTCTGTTTTGCTTTCTGCTGTTTTTATTTTTCCTTTCTAAAAGTCCATTAATTGGCTGAGCAAACAAAGATTTTATGAAAAAGTTTATATAAAAATAAAGATTCCTTCACTGGATAGGCATCTGATGAGGTGAAATTACCCGTTGGCACATTCTGTGTGTATTAGAGGAGTGGCATAGTCTCTGTAAAGTTCAAGACCTTGATGTGTTTGCTGAAGAGATGTAGAACGAAGTCCAGTTCTATGATCCTCAAGTGCTAGTGCTTGATTAAGTTAAAAAAAGGAATAGATCAAAAAAAAAAAAAAAAAAGAGAGAGAGAGAGAGAGAGAGAGAGATTGGGTATGATGAATTTCTGCTCTGTCACGTCTGCATCATTGCTCTGGAATATGCCTTGAAATATCCATCCTTCTGCACATAGGCATGCAGTATTGCAGCTGACCTAGGTAGAAGTACCTGTACAAATTCCCATCAGAAAATCCTCCCCTGTCCCAGGGAAACATCCCTTGCAGCAGCTCAGGTGCTTCCCTACAGCTGTGACTACTTTCTGCCACAACATATTTCTCCAGTTTTAGCACCTTGTTGGGGGAAGATCTTCATCAGAAATAAGTCAGTGTAGCACCACTGACTGTGGTGAAATTACCCCAGTGTAAAACAACTTAGAAAGTGCCAAAATTTTCTTGAAACTAGTTTAAGTGGAAGCCATTAGGAAACTTCATCAGATTTCTACTTGATCTACTATCTCAAGATTGTAAAATGATTAGAATTGAAAGGTGATTATTTTAAATAATTATGTATATGACAAATTTCACATCTCTCCATTTAAAAAGTAACCAGAAATGAGTCAGGGATTTTTCCAAAAACACTTTTTAAAGGAAGTAAGTGGAAATTTTATGAATAATTTCATTCTCAAATTGTACATCTCCAGACATACATTACATTAAGAAGTTGGTATTTGAGTATGAGATATTTATTTTTGTTTTGACTGAGCACACAGATCAGTGATGGATTGCTGCTCATTAGTATGAATTTTATGTTGTTGCACATAAGATTTACTATCCCATAAATAATATCAGCAAAGTCATTTGTTAGCATTGCCTGACAAAATGAAAACAAAAAAAATATAAGCACAACTGAATATTTAAAAATTGGATATTTGCAGAATTTGATCTTTTTGAGATCTCATTGTATAAGGCCAGTTGCAGTGAATGTATGCCACAAAGTACTTAAATCTCTAACATATTTAGAGACAAATTGTGAATTTATGTTCCTTTGCATCTTCATAAATAGTCTCATGGGGAACTGACAGTGTATGATGATGAGTCTCAGGGATGGTAACAGCTGGGAGACCAGCACAGACAAAAAGCTCAGCAGAAGGTAGACTTTGGGCACATGAAGAGAAAACAGTAAATTCAGTCTGTAGATATGTAACATCCAAAAGTCACAATAACAGCAATGGTTAGAGCCACTAAAGTCCACCTTTTTTTTCCACCTATGCTCCACTGCTATGCCTAGTTTATCCCAGGCTCTCTACCCTTGTAGGAATTAGTAACAGCTTCCTGGGGACTTTTCAGGCTGAAGCAGCTCAGGGAAACGGGGTCAGATCCTGACTGGGATCTCACAGTGGTGACCTGAGGTCCCTGGAGGCTGCAGGGCTCTTTAGCTCTCAGGAGGCAGCTGCTCAGATGCTCCACAGAGAGTATTTTGGTTCTCAGAGTCATCCTGAAACAATTTGCTTCATTTAGAGCCTGTTGTGCTCACCTGTGTGACGTGGAAGTCTGCATTTGCTCTCCTTTTAAGATATTCTTTGCTGGCAGTGCCTGAATGGTACAGAATTACCCCAGTGTTGTATAAAAGCAGTATGGGCTTCTTGAAAGCAGATGGCTTCTGCTAAGTGATTTTAAATTTTCCTGGGAATTCTGGAAGGGAATTCTGGAAGGGAGATCCTTCCAGAGCTTCTGGTAAAGGTACAGCCAGGGTCAGAGGATATATATTGCTGGTTTCTGACTGTATGAAACTATAAAACTACACAGAGAAAAATTTTTCATGATTTTATGATTTTGTTTTGTTTTGTCTTATTTCTCTGTCTTTTGGCTGAAGGAGCCTATCAGATGTTGACTTTAAGGTTTAATACTTCTATTTTCTTTTCTTTAAATTACAAGTTCAATAAAGCCCCAAGAAGTTCGGTGCAACAATTTTACAACATTACATGTGGATATTTATGAAATTAGTGACTGTGTGCTCTGCTTACTTTTAAGGCCTGTGTTGCTCTTCCTTGGTGCTGCAGATTATCTCTTTTGCTACATTACTTCTACTGAAAGATGATGGGGGAAAAAAAAAAAGAGCAAAGCCCCAGCTTGCAAAGCATTTGCAGTCACAGCAGAGAAATGAGTCATCCCATAATGAAAGCTTCCCAGTAACACTGCAGGATTGGCGTGCCTAAGATATAGTCATAGGCTGCAGGAGAATGGAAAGACTAATTGTAAGTAGATGCTGTTGGCAGCATTTACAATGTGGGAAAGACATAAAAACCATCAAGGAAAAGTGAAAGACCTGGCAAGAGGGAGGGTGTTGTTGACAAAACCAAAAAGGGAGGAGGTGACAATGCCCTGCAGAAACTGTCCTGTTACACTGAGCTGATGTTTCAAATTCCTCTGAGATGAGGCTGTTTGACTAGCTTGCTGTTGATAAATAAAACATCTATAAACTAGGTCAAGATTAGAGCTATGAGACACTCACAGAACTGAATGATGAGCAGCTCTCTTATGGCGTTGAATAAATATACCAAAACTCATGAGCTGAGACAATTAAAAACTGTTCATTACTGAACCTTAAAAGTCCAGGAGAAAAATGAGGACCATAAGGAAGAAATCTCGAGAATAACTCCTTGGGAAGATTAAGTATCTGAAATATTGCTGCTCAAATTTGACTGAAGCTCTTCAGGCCTCGTGAACCCAGAGTAATTTTAATATGTATTTAGGAATTATCAGAGATCTGCTAAGTAACTTCACCCTATACTATAGGAACAAAACTGGAAAATTAAATGGAAAATCATTAAACAAATGTGTTTTGCTTGGTATGTCACCGGTTAACATATATGAACCAGGCATTGTTACATAGCAGTGTCAGAAATGACTTGGCAAAACTACTCAGAGCAGAACAAGTGTGCTACCAGACAGTTTATGATGGAGAAAGCAGATATCAGCCCCCTATGCATTTGTACAAAAGCCTATGTGAACTCGTGCTTTTAGTTTGTACTGAGTTTCACTGACATCTTCTAAAGGGTTGTTTTGCAGGGCCAGTGCACATTACACAACCTTAGCCCCTGTGGCTGGAAACTGTCATGGTTTTTCCAAGACAATGGTAACAAATAGGGTAGCCTCATGCTGCTTCAGAAGACATAAAAAATGGGAACAGTTGGCTGGGATTAAACTTCTTTGAGGTCCAGTTCTAGATCCAGTCAGGCCTTCTTGTCTGGCCAATTCAATTATAATGCAGGGTTATTCCTATTTCATTTCTTATTCTACAATCTGTATCTCTGGTGTTACTCTCACACATTGTTCACATTTCAATTTGACTGAAGTCTTAAAGACAAACATCATGTTACTTGAAAGGCTCTTCAGTCACCTGGATGATGTAACCCCACTCCTGACTCCAGTGCAGCTGGTTGCTAGTCGCATCCTGATATTAACAGCAGTCTAGTGTATTTGTAAAATGTATCCATAGATCTTGATTCAGAGGTCCTTGACCCATACACTTTTTGCTGAGACTGAGGGTGATGCTCCAGGATGTGCTCTGTTACCTAAAGTATCTACTTCCAACTTATGCTTCAGAAGAACCCCTCTAGCACCTTACATTGCTTCAACAAATGTATTATTACTTACTTATCTGAATACTTCAGTACATTGTAAATGAAGAAAGTAAAGTATGAAACACATGGGATCCTGAGATCACATCCCCTGGAAACAGGCTTCGAATTTGTGCAGATGAAGACAAGCTGTGTGAAAAAAACCATAGTTTTATATCAGTTTGATTTCTCAAGAATACATTCTAGTATTTATCTATTCAAATGCTACTAAATATGTATGTACGTATTTGGCATTAGTAAAGGCCACTAACCTAAGACATGAGATAAAAACTACTTGCAAACTGGCAGCTGATTTCCTATGCCATATTCTTCAGTAATTCTTCTCATTCTGCAGTTCTTTTCGTCCCTTTCTCTGCATGAACAGTGAACTTTGCAGTGCAGGATCTGTCTCTCACTATGTACCTGTACAGAGTTTAGTACAGAGTGGGGAATGCAAGTGTAGTATAAATTATACTACACTTTATTATAAATAGTGAACTTAGTAATGTGCTGAAATGACTTGTCCTTACAAGGACAACCTGGACAACCCTTACAAGGACAAGTTGGTTTCAATCACACTTACAAGACTTTTAGAACTCCTATGTTTTAGATGGGACTGAGTTCATCAGTATATATTCTCATAGTCTCCATTTTACTTCAGTTTTATTTTTAAATTTGCAAAATTCAGCCAACTGTAACCATCATTTTACTGCATTTTACAATTTGTGATCATGGCACACCTGTTCAACAGTAGATTTTAATATATTTCCCAGAAAACAAACTTAGGAAAGTGACTTTAATAGATTTACCTCCCTTTTTTCCCCCAAACAATAACATTTTGTGCTGCAGATGCTGGACAACTGCGGTTAATCAAATGAGCATATATTGTTTATATTCCACTAGAGGCTGCTGTTTAGTAAGCATTGAAAATCTCCTCATGTCTTCTGCCAAGCTGCTGAATGGATCTGGAAAGAAGGGGCAAAGTCTTGATGCAGTGAACAAGCCTCTTCCTCTTTTAAAAAAGTAATACTTGTAGGGATACATCTTCTTCTTCTATATACTTTCTTTTTGAATACACAGTTTGTCTCCACTCAGATTTTCATTTCTATTGCAGTTAAAATCACATGGACAGCATTTATATACTATGAATTTATCCAGAAAATCAAAACCCAAACTATAGCATGTTTTATTTTTATAATAAGATTTCATTCATTAGAGGAAAGAAAGATACTATATATCTGTAAATCTATGAAATGGGTCTCACGAGTTATTTATGCTACTTGGTATTTTTGTAAAGCCATTATAGTGTTAAAGACAGAATAAATAGAAGGAACTCTCTCAGCAAAATCACATATATAGCATAGGTCTTGCAACTTGATCATTACTTTTCTTCCCCATTAGTGAGTCATATTATATGTATGCAGTTTTGTTTATTAATATTTGCACATACTTGTCTAACGTTCACTTCTTCCTGAGATGTTTTGTATAGGTGAACTAAGCAAAGGACTTCCCTAGTTCGCTGCACAGAGGAATCCAGCTAAACATCCTTGTATGCATGATCCATATGTATCTAATGACTTTAAAAAATCAGTAACTTCTCTCTAATATATGAACATAGGCAGATCTGCATTGATATTGTCAGAAAACTTGGTTTTCAAATTCAAAATTACATAAGCATTATTTTTTCTAGAGTAATTTGTCTGCTCCAGTGAATTCTAGACAAAGGTGCATGTTAACATGTCTTTTTTAACAGTGCTCAGTACTTACATCTTCTAGAAAGAAAGCCCAATTAAAACGCTGTTTTTCTCTTTTAGTTCATAAATTCCTTTTGTGAAACTGCATACAGATTTTTTCCATTACTGCTAAGAATTTTCCTTTGTGTCTTTGAGAAGACACAAACCTCTTCAGTAAATAAAAACGTGGGTGAGGATCTAGGCATAATGGGCACAGAATTTGTAGGAAATGATTACATAAAAGCTACTTACTGCAACTTTTGAGCCATGCTTTTGTTGTGTTGATCCTATTGTTCCGTCCAGGTGTCAGATTGTGACCACGATGCTGTTTGCAGACTGAGTTACATCCTGCTGATGATTAGGGAAATTTGTTACTTTTAAACTTCTCTCTGTCCGAGCTTGCTGAAGATATCTGGCTAGAATTCCACTATCGTGCTTTTGAGATAGCTTGAATTTTATAGTTTCTGCTTACAGTATCTGTATTCTGGATAGTATTTTTAGTCCTTTGTTCCTGCTCATACTTATTTATATCTTTTTCTGTTTATATATTAATATTAAGAATAAAAGAAATATTATTAAAAGCCATTTAAAGTAACTCCAGTACTTTGCTTATACATCTGCTATATTCTTTGTCTACTATTGTAGCCCGGTTTCTTAGTAAGGGAGATCAAAGGTCTGAACATTGGCATTTGTTCTTGGTAGTCCATAACTTACTTGACCTCTGCAGCTTATATGATTAAGCTCTGCATGTCCTTTTCAGTATCTGTCACCATTTATCTCATTGACCATACTGGTTTCTAGAGGGAGATAGATGGCATACAGACCTTGGTCTGTGTTTCACTCTACGTTCACTCAAACTGATGGGGCCTGCTCCCTTATCTCTTTCCAGGCTACAAATACTACTCAGCTATTTTCACACTTTATTTTTAATTTTTTCTATTTTAAATGTTATGACTCTATCTTAGCTTTTATTTGCATACAGGCCTTAAATGACTTTTGAAGATAATGATGGAAATGAAATGAATTTGTTAAATATGCTCATAGTAGCTTCAAGGGAGCAGAAATAGTAATGCACTCTTCTGAAGAAGATGTCTCACTCCTGATAGTAGGGAATGAAGGGAAAATCAAGATCCCTACCTTGTAGCTCACTAATGTTGGTTTGGTCATTTCCCCCAGGCTCAAGGATACTTCTGGAAATGTTATCCCAAGGCACTGTGGGAGCACAATAGGAAAGAAGTAGCTGTGCAGGATTTCATTGGCCTCTAAATTGCCTACTCTAGAGTATATTTCTGAGATAGAGAATAGTTGTTGTGGATTTAATAAAATATGTTATTTTGGGTTTCAGCTTTCGCTTGAAGGGAATTTTAAGATATGTTCTCATTTTTGTTCAAACATGAAATTAGTGTGTTTATAAGATACCAAATTAAATATCAGTGAAACCCGAGTGAAAGAGTAAAATTGGGATGAAATGAGAAAAAAAAAATCTCAAAGCTAATTCCTGCCCTGCAAGAACCAAATTGTTTCCATTAAACTTTTTCCCCCAACTTTCTAAAAGGATGAGGGAATTTTCCTCAAACATGTGTGGTTGTTTTGCTTAAATCTGCTCATTCCAGCAAGACTGCTTTGGTTGCAGCTGTGCGTCCCATGGCATGGCTAAATCGAGGAGAGG
This sequence comes from Rhynchotus rufescens, assembly GCA_032273925.1. Taxonomy (NCBI): domain Eukaryota; kingdom Metazoa; phylum Chordata; class Aves; order Tinamiformes; family Tinamidae; genus Rhynchotus; species Rhynchotus rufescens. The sequence goes on along the minus strand of JAVCKT010020650.1, from coordinate 4,161 downwards.
GGAGATGGAAGGTGGGCAAAGTTGTGCATTATTTTGCCCCGGGGTGCTGGGCAAGACTGGAACATAATACTAACCTCAGAGTTTCTGAACCAGAGGACCAGAGGGTGACTTGCTCTGCCAGAGGACTTGCTTGCCTGCGTGAGCGGTTTTTCACTAAGCCGTCAATGGTTTCTTCTCTGCCTTGGTCTTTTTAATGAAACCTCTTCTTAGAATAGGGCATGTTAACAGATATGCTTCTTTTTTACTAAATAAATCGCAGATACTGCCAAATCCTGTTTAAAGTAGGCACATTTTCAAAACATCCTGACCTGCTGATCTGTCTTTCTAGAAAAGGTCTTTCTAGCACTGATTCTGTATTTATTATTTCTATCCCTGCTGCCTTTTGGTCTGCTTTTCCCATGGAAATATTTGAATGCCTTCTGCAACACATGAAGTGAACTCGCTAACACCTTTCACATGTTTTTCTTTCCATCCTTCTCTCCTCCCTTCCTTGTGGAAAAATATTTATCCTGCTTGTTGATGCGACACCACAGTGTGCTAAGTAAGGTATCTTTTTGTTTATTTTTTTGATGACAGGATAAAAGAATGACAGACAAATAGGAACTCTCCCTGATTTCTTAGTATTTTCTAAGCCATAATGAAGACTAAGCTGTGGTAGATGTTCAATTTCTTTTTTTTCAGTTATACCAACATATGACAGGAATCTAAGTGTGTAAACAAAAATCTAGTTCTGTATTTCTGTGCATATATTAAACAGGTTAGAAAAAAAAATCAGAAAAGAGAAATGATATATGCAGAAAGAGAACTCACACCTTCTAGAGACCTTGTCGTTACCACTACAGCAAAGCAAGCTCAGGATGCTCCTCCTGCTGCTGCGGAACTGCTTCTATGTGGAAAGGAAAACAAGATCCACGGGGTTGAAAATGGAGTGCATAAGAGGTATCATGACTGTGACATAACGATCAAGGCTGTGTATTTAACAGCCCTTAGGCTAAAACAATAAGGGAGGAAAAAAAAGAAAAGAAAAAGAAGAAGAAGAAGAAGAAGAAATCACCATTCTTTTCCCACTTGACTGACAATTCTTATCAGTGCTGAATCATACTTCAGAATTTGACAAATGAAAAAGAAAATGTTCCTAGATGTGGAATAATTCAAGGGAGAAGTTAGAGGAAATTTTAATGGTCATAAAAGGAACAGGGTCTTAGATTCGGCTCACAAAATCACTTTGCCTGACAGCTTCCATTGTTGTGGATGTGACGGGTTTAAAAAGAGATAGGAGGCAAATTACAGGTTCTCTGCAAATCAAAAGCACCAAGGCAATCTCTCAGGTAAGCAGCAGTCATTTCTGCCAGTCTCTGCCAGTTGGAGCCCAGGGCAGAAGGCTGCACCTGCAAGAGGCTTTGTGGGAGGTTTGAGACATGAAAACATTGAATTGTCAGAGATACTTCACAGGGAGATAGAATGAAATGCAGAAACTATTACCCTTTGCTCATAATGCTCAAGATTCCCCCTTTTCTTTTTTTTTGACTGCTTGGCACATATTTTTGAAGGTATATTCCATGCTACCTCTGGATAGCATATAATATTCTCCCTGGAATCTGTCCTAAATTATTATCCTATTTGGTTATCCCATTATCCAATTATGATTGTCCCATCATGCTTAGCTAAACAGAAGTGTTGTGTCCCTTTCCCTTTCCTGTCCCCTCTTTACCCTTGCAAACCCACTCGCTGGTGCAGCACACTTGCTGCTGAGGAGCCGGGGGAAGAGCCTGCAAGCAGTGGGAAACACGGACACACTGGTGCTGGGAAGGGAGGCGCAGGTGCTGAGGAGGCCCTGGCTGGTTTATTTAGCATTTCCTTTCATCCCTGCACAGCGGGTGGTGGGAGGTGTGTCTGCATCTGCCACCCAGATGTGGCAGTGCGGGTCCCCTCGCCGTCCTTCTCTCCGCTCAGCAGCAGCAAGCAGCTTGTGACTGGCTCCATGACAATCCGTCACCATCGCCATCTGATTTAAATGCTGCTATTAAAGATGGCACACAGAATTCACTCCGGGTGTAGCTTCATTGAAAGTGGCACTTAACTGCACCGAGTGAATACTGATGAATGTTCTTTAATTAAAGTGCTATAATAAAAAATACAGAACATCTGTGCCAAGGTGCTAAGTAATCTGTCTAACCAGATGTCTGATTTTAAGTTCAGTCATATTACAGCAATATTATATGAAATTTTCAAAAAGGAAATAAGGTTTCTCCTTTTCATATGTGCACTGTATTTCTACTTACTTGGTGCAAATCTTTTTAGGCTGCTTTTGGTTTTATTTGAGGTTAAATAAGCTCCTTTTGGCTTCCAGTTAGCCGATTGACATACTACATTGGTAAAAGACTCATGTACAACGTTTATTAACAAATTTCCCCCCTTCATGGTGGTATAACAACCCACTGTTTATTGCATCTAAAGTACCAGAAACAAATATACATTTGCTTCTGAACTTTTACATGAACTTTTATGATAAATTTGGTTTGCAGAAAGCATGTCAGATAATCACTCCCGCTGTGTGTTGCAGGCAATCTGTTTGAACATGAGACCTTCATTAGAACAAGATACCTAGGTAGTAGCTCTGCAGTTAATTCCCATCCTCTCTTTTTAGGATGGAGTCTCTTAATTTTAGAATAACCTGATGGCTGAACTTGAGCCCACCATCCTGCAACGTAATTCCAAGCTCTACATTAGCGAGATGACAACCTCGTCAAGTCTAATGGGTGCATTTTATGAAAGACAGAGCAAGGGTCAAACCTAAAAGAAATTAGGTGAAGAAAGAGGAAGCCTTTTTTCAGGAAGGAGTGTTTTGATGCTCATATGCTTGGTTCACATATCAGCATCCTTTGGTTCTGTTCATTGTATATTCTTGTACTGACAAAGGAAGGTCTAAGCCAGCGTACCTACTTCTTTTCCTATCACTAAAACCTATCTAGCATTCACCAGTCAGTTAAATGTTGTTATATACCTTCCACATTTAGATAGAAACTTCTCTTTAGCTGTAAGATTCTTCCTTCTTTCATTCTCTTTCATCCTTCTTTCATTCCTTCTTTCATTCCTTCTTTCATTCCTTCTTCCATCTCCTCATGGCAAGCGTGGTACTCCTGGGAGAGCGATGCTTACATGTTGCAGCGTAGATACAAGCTTGCTAAGATCAAACTCTCCGCTAAAAATAGTTTTGCCTGAAGTTTGGCACAATTTTCCACAATCTCCACCACTTCCGCAAACAGAAATAAGAACATGTTTTTGATTGTATTTCCAAATGTTTGAAATTTACCCCAGCTGATGCTTGTAATTCATTTCCCTTCAAAAAGAGTAACATTAAAAATGATTTTAGGGGGAAAAAAAAAAGCAGAGAAAAAGAAGGATGTTCTCGAAGTTGGGAAGTGTGAGTTTAACATGCAGAACAAGACTAATGGGAGGCTGAGATGTCAAAAGACATTCTGCCTGCCAATTTTTATGTGAAATGGGTAAATTTTTCCACAGGAAAGTGGAATGACCCTGAAACCACCATAGGCCAGTGGATGTTGGAGTCAAAATGCTTGTAGGAAAAAGGGAAAAAATGAAGTTCCTTCTGCCCGTGGGAAAAGTAATTTGAGGAGGTTAGAAGGGAAATGCAGGAGGCAGAAAAGGAGGTGTAGTCTGTGGACAGTGGAAAATTCAACAAATGTTCGAACTGTTTTCAGAAAGGAAAATAAATGGTACGTACAGATGACTACAGGGAAGGGATAGAAAAAGAGTGTATGGGGAGAACATTATGTAAGTCAAGAGGGATAATAAAAGATGCAGAAGAAAAAAGAAATTAGGGCTGGGACAAATGGATACCAGGGAGAAGAGACAGAGAAGTGACTGGTGGGATCAGAAAAAACAGATGCCATAAAAAGAGACTAGAATCAGGAAGGATTCACACTCTCCTTTTCCTACTGGGCTTAATGAATGATCCTCTGTATGGGAAGAAAGCTTCTCTTTTCTGAGCATGCTGAACCAAGATATTTGGATTGTCTCAGCCACAGCTTCTTCCTGCTTGAACTTTTTTTCCAAATGCATTTTGAGCTGTTCTTACGCTTATTCCAAACTTCATGCTACACGGTAACCTGGTCAAAGTAATTCACTCGGGTATTCTAG
>JAVCKT010020649.1:19235-32146 GCA_032273925.1 Rhynchotus rufescens | reverse complement strand
CTTCACAAGCTTCCTGGGAAACTAGCTGTAGGGATTTTATTTAATCTTGCTTATCTGGGTTTAAGAGAGCTATTGTGGGTGCTTTTCTTTTTTTTTTTTTTTTTGTGTGAACAGACTAACTTTTCCTCCCTTGTCCTGGGAAATGGCAGGTTCCTCTCCCACTCTTATTTCAAGCCAAGCTGCCCGGTCTTACCTAAAGGGTTTCAGTTGTGTCTTGTGTGCACAGGGTGGTGGCAGCCTCCTGTAGGTAGGGGCAGCGCTTCCTGTGCGCCTCCCCAATGTTTGCAGGAGCTTTATGTGAACAAGAGAGAAGCTTCCCAATGCCTGTGATCGGGTAACTTGTAAGGATTTGGAATCAAGTACTGAAGTTGTGTCATTTTTTTTTACAGAACTTTGTTTTATAGAGGATGTTAAAAGAAGGGGGAAGAATTCTGCAGACCAGAACTCGGTGCAGTAAACTTTGAACACTCCCTTTCCTTGATTTTATTCTGAAATAAGAATCTCTGTGTGTGGGTAGGAGTGATATCTTTGAGGACTGTTAATTTTAAGTGGTGCTTCTAGCAAACGCGCCAGCTCAGGGCAGTGCTCAGCTCAGCGGGCTTGTTAAGGCAGGCTGCTCTGTGTGCATTACGCTGGCCAGCCCAGTGCCTGCTTAGGAAGCCCCTTCCCTCCATGGCTTATGGTGCCTCCTGCCAACATGTTATCCCCAAGCTTGGCCCTGCAGCCATGTTGCCCTTTCCAAGGGTGGAGAGGAAGCCAAGGCTTCCTCCTTTGCCTTGGCACATCTGTCCCAAAGCCTGCACGAAGTAGCTCAGGGAAACCAAGGTTAATTTTCAGGCTCTTGCTCTATGTTTCAAATTGTGAACGACACATTTCTTTCTGCTCTAGCAAGGATCTTCGCAACAACCGCTGTCACATGTTTGTTGGAATTATCTCTACTAAGTGAGTATGTTGTATCTTAAAGCAGTTGTAGTGGTTCTCCTTTGCAGGTGAGGTCTCTGCAGCTGTGCTGTGGGATGGTCCCAGGACACCCAGGCGTACGGGTTGTGTTGGCTCATCCAGGGCACTGGGCAGCTTTATTGTCACGCTTTGCGTGTGCTGATCATTGGCATTTGCCACTTTGAAAAAAGGTCTGATTTGTGTCGTGTTGGGCTGCCAGGCTTTGCTAGAGTTGACTTCGATGTTTTTAAAAAAATAATAATAAATAAAAGGCAGAGCAAGCCTGGTGCTGGGGCTGGTCCCCAGGGCGTGGGAGCAGCCTGTGTACAGGCGGGAACAGGGAGCAGGGCAAGCAGTGCATGCGGAGCGCGTGTGTGCTGCCCGTGCCTGCCGCGCTGCCCCGCACTGCCCTAAGCGCTGCCCCTCGAGCCTTCCTGCTCGGCAAGGAGGTTCCAGCTCCTTCAGGAAGCTTTAAGGTCTCAGGGTTGGGAAGAAAAGGATAGAAGCTGTCTGATTTGGAGCAGTTACAGTAAATACAATGACATAATTTATCATTTGAATTTGTAGCCACAGCTCCTCTTGGAGGGCAGCGTGATTTAATAAGCAATTTACTGTGCTGTATTTACTGAAATTGCTATGTCATGCCTGCAGTTTTTATGAAGGCTCCAATTACATTTGTAACAGTTAAACTGCATCTGCAGTTAGCAGCTGAATACTGAGGGCTGCTTCCTTCTTTTAACTCGGCAGGCTCTGGCACGGTGCAGTAACATTGTTGCTGTGTCCAGATCTGACTTAGATAATTACGGTATGTTCCTCCTTGCACCTCTGAGCTTTATCAGCAGAAACAGCTTGCACGACGCTCGGGCTGCTCACGTTAATGAGCAAACCGAAGGCACCCCAGATTAGCAGGGGGCACTTGCATCCATGTGAAATGCAGCAAGAACTTTGCCTCCTGCCCCTGCAACATAGCAGGGCCCCGTCGCGGCAAGGAAGCGCTCGTGGCAGAGCTCGCAGAGCCGCGTGTCACGGCGCGGCTGCCACGCACCGCTTGGGCTGGGAGCCGTGCGGAGCCGGGCAGGGGCTCCCTGCTAAGGTGCCTTTGCCCAAATGCTGCTGGCAGGGCCAGCCCTGGCCCAGAGGCAGCCCGGCTGGCGGCTCTGCTCGCTGTGGAAGCTCAGCTCTGACTGGACGTACTTCATTTTTTCAGGGGCCTCGGCTTTTCTAAGCATGTTGTGCTCTCGCATCAGTCTATTCCAGTTGTTATGTGCTCAGCTGGAAGCCTCTTATTTATGAATAGAAGCATTACTTGCAGCCTCAAATATGTAGGTACTTGGAGGGACTCTTGCTGACTGTGCAAATCTTCTTTTTGTTCATTGGTTATAATGTTTTTTTTGTGTGTGTGTGTGACAGCTGGATTAAATTAAGACTGAAGTCTCTGGGCTAGAAGCCCTGATGGGACTTTTGTGCAAGGACTGCAGTTTGCAACCAAGTCACTTTGGCTGCATCTGCAGCAGGGTGCCCGCAGACGTCAGATGCTGCAAACTACCTGCAAACTTTCATTCCGGATGAAGCCAGCCCTGTAGCAGCTGTATTGTATTGCAGCCTATTTTAGAAATAATTAGCTTGGATTTAGACCAAAAATAATGTGGATGAGTTAAATGCAGAGCAAGCAAAGTGCCTGTTGCTCAGCGCTGCTGCGTCAGTGTGGCCGGCGCTCAGACCCTCCGGCTGCTCCTCTGCAGAGGAGGCAGCAGCTCTGCTCACCCCGCTCGGGCCTCTTGGGCTATTCCTTGGCCTCCAAGTGTGGCTCAGCGCTAAAACCAGCCGTCCTGCAGTTAAAACTCCAGGATAATGATGCTGAGCTCCAGGGCGGGAAAATGCCAGCCTCTAAAAGCAACCTGAAAGCATGACCTCCGCAGCTTCAGGAATGAGACTATATACCTGGCTGCTGGTCACGCACTTAGCAGCTTGGGTGCTTGAGGCAGCAAAGGCAGGGGCTGCTGTGTCTGTCTCTGGGGAGGGAGCTGCTTTCTCTTCACATAAAGCGTTTGCAAACAGAGGGGTTGTTCCCAAGCACAAAACTTGTTGCAGGCGCCTGTGTTGGGACTAATGAGCGCGGTCCCTGCAGCTGGTGGGACGGAGCCCTTCTCCAGGCTGCGTGACCACGGTACGGGCTGCCGCCTGTCACCAGGGGCCCCGGGCTGCTGCGGCTGCGCAGTGTCTGGCGTGGAGGTGAACCAGCTTGACGGGAAAGTCAGCAGGGGAGTGAGGCGCAGCAAGGGGCAGGTCCCTCTTCGGCCCTAGGTGTGCCCCACTGCTGTAATGACCGTGAGCTGCCTGTGTCCCTGTAGGAGGCTGTATGGGCTGGGGACAGCTCACCACCTGCAGGGAGGACTCCCTGGGCCTTCTTACTGACGTGGTACTCCTGCACTACTGTGTTGTCCCTCTTAAAGCCGCCCCTTGTGGGCGTCGCGGCAGCTTCCTGGCGCAGCCAGGTGCAGACGCAACCCCAGGCACAGAGGACATTGGGGCCTCCTTGGGCCCCAGCAGGCGGAGCTCGGCCCCGCTGGGTGCCACGTGTGGCAGCTGGGGTGGCAGTGCTGAGGCTGCACTGCCCGATCCGCGAGGCGCTGGAGCAGGGAAAGGAGAGTCCTACTGCCCACATCCCTGCTTTCCCATATCGCTTAGGCCTGGAGCGTTTCTGGATGACAGCAGAGCTTAAATTTGCCATTGCAAGGGGCAGATAAAGGCACAGCGAATCACAGGTCTTGACAGTTCTGCCTTTTGTACTTTCTTCCTCTCACTGTGTAACATCAGAATCCTCTCTATATTATGTTCAAGCTTGTGGCTTGGGGAGGACTTGCACTGAACAGCCACCACAGTCCAGGTAAGCTTCTGCTCTATGTGAAGAGGAAAATCTTGACCTTCTAGCTGCTCTAACTTGGTCTTCTATTGTCCTTATATGAGGCAAAATATACAGTGAAGCCTGAGTATTTGGAAACAGAATTTGCAAGGAAGGTGCAGCAACAAGGGCAGAACAGAACAGCACTTCCACCTTCTCCCTCGTGCAGTGTGCAAATAGAAAGTTGAGTGAAACCCCAGCGTGTTTTTCCTTACGAGAAACCCCCAGCGTGGTGCAGGATGAGCGCTGGGTGCCAGTGCCGCTGAGGTGAGGGGCAGGCACCCTCTGTGCAGGGGCGCGCGGCGTGGGGGAGCGCAGCATGAGAGGGATGCACCGCCGTACATTTTTGGTGAAGGTTCCTATCATACATTTCTATTTTTAATGCAGTTAAAATTAAACTCTGCAGCCAAGGCTGAGCGCTAGAGATTCTTTCTTGACTAGTTCAGCACTGCCCCCGTCTTTTGCCGACGTTCTTCTCTTTGGGATCCTCCATTCCTACGCAGGCTGGAAAGTATCGTCGCGCTGCCTCAGGAGTGACCTATTAAAGGACTTCCATCAGCGAGCAGATGAGATTGTCAGGATGGTGTCTGGTGTCAACTTCTAATTTGTAAGCATTCTCCTCGGCCCGCTGTGGATGCTTGCAGCTCAGAATCCACACGAAACTGTCCTTAATTCACCCTGCCTCGTGCTGTTGCTCCCACGGCGCCACTGGGAGCTGGGAGCACTGCTGGCACCGAGGAAAACTTGATAGCTAGGGCAGTGTCAGTGTTAACACCCAAGGGTGCAGCCTTGGGGTAACCACCCTTAGAGGGGCCTCTTGCTGGAGCTTCCCAGGCACCTTCTGCATTTTCTTTTACTGGCCCCACTTACCTTGCATTTATTTTTGTATTGGTCTTTATTCCAGCAGGTATTAAATTCCTTGAGGCCACTGCTGTCCTTTACATGCTGTCCAGGTGACTGGATAGGCACCCTTTGCTAAGCAAAGGAGAACAAAAGCTCTTAGACGCAGGGTGGAGCTCAACTGAAGAGCACTTAGAATTTGCCCTCAGCACCGTTTAGTACAGAGGAAGAAAAGACAATGGCAGCTTGAGCTGGTCGCAGTTGGAGGCACCTTGGCTGAGCAAAAGCGCTCGTGTTGCTGTGTGCAGGGAGTGCGCGGCCCTCAAGTGGCTCATCCGAAACACTTTCTGGTCATCAGGAAAAAGAGTATTTAAAGAGTATGTACTTCGTGTGCGTCTGTGTGTGTGTGTGTGTGTGTGTCTGCAAAAAAAGTTCAAAATTTGGCAATGCCTGCCTCATAACTCAAAATGTAGAGACTCTAGCTGCTCTTTCCTTTCTCTCATAGGTGAAGATCATTACAATTATTCCACTTTATCTTGCTCTTCATTGTCTGGCAGGTGGAGGTGAGAATAGATTGAAATTTACAGTATACTCATTCAAAGGTTACACATAGAACTTGGCTTATGATTTTTAACAGATTTTGTACTGTATTAGCAAAGTGTAATTACGTAGGGAAAGAAGTGTCTGAGAAGAAGTAGACATTAAAAATACATTTATGAGCAGTAGCCATGCTACAGTACAGGAAATCCTTCTTGCTTTTAAATGAAAATTAATTATTATTATTCCAAATTCATTGCTGTGAGGTTTTTAACCCCAACAATGGAGGTAAACCAAGCACAGCAGTGCCAGCTGCGCAACAAAAAGCACTAACCTTGGAGGAGCACCTTGGGGAATGATGTTACAGGAGCACTGTCCAAGTAGGATTTGAGGCTTCACGCAGAAGTCCTTGTGCCTTTTGGTTTGCTTTTTGCCACGGCAAGTATTGAACAGAATTCCAGGTCTGAAACTTAACATTCACTGAGCACTCTAAAGCTTCTATTGACTGAAAATGTACCTAATGGAACAAAATGGGTAGTACTGGGTGAAAGACAATGTTACTTTTTACTCATGACATGACAAGTAATAGAAAAAGCCCTTGCATGGATGTCAGATTAAATGAAACTATTTTTTTTTTTTAATGGTCAAAGTTTTTGATTCAAACAGTGGAGAAATTTCACCATGTTACTGCTTTTTGTCAGCTGTAAAACTTTGTAAGTTATTTTTATTATGGGTATACCTTTTACTCATTAAATGTATTTGAAAACTGCACCGTTTTCTTGCCTGTTTTCTGAAGTGGAATCTAACCTCCAACTCTGAAACCCATTTGTGTTCTGAAACCCATCAGTGTCCTTGAGAGAGCTGGTGGCCCTGCCCTCTGAGCTGGGGCTGCCCTGGAGCTGAACGTAAGTATCGAAAATGTGTCCATCCAAAGGCCATCGAAGTCTTGGTCAACCTAAGCCTTGGATGGGCACTTGCACCTTGTGGCATTAATCTCAGGAACATAATTAAGCAGCCCCTGACTTTGTCCTTTCCCCATCTTTGTGAGAAAGCAGGAGACAGTGGAGGACTCTGTCCTTTTTCCCTTCTGCACATGCAACTATTTTTAATTACAGCTGGGCCTTCTTTACTCCTTTGCTCAGCACACTCATTTATTAACAAGGTGTTAGTGAACAGCACTAGGTTTCACCGTCCCTCAAGTCAAGATCTGCGGCTTTCCCTTGCAGGAAGCTGGAGAGGCTGGGCTGGCCCTTGCTTGGGGACCAGCACCCCCTAAGCTCTGAGCCCCCTCCCAGGCTCGCCGGGAAGCTGCCCCCGCGCCACCGGAGGCCGCATTTCTGGGCTCCCACCATCAAGGGGACAGAAAAGCCCGGCCATAGCAGCCGCTATCCTCTTGCTCCAAACCCTTCTTCATTTTTTGTCCTGCCTTTGGCTGATGCATCCAGCGAAGGCTAGAACTTAATGTAAACTTAAACTTCCTCTTTGAAGTATATCCAATGTGGAGAAAATAATCCTGTTTCATGCCAAGTCCTAGTTCATTTGCAGTGAAGAGAACGGGACCGGAACGAGGGAAGCTGACTGGTACTGTCTGTAGGCAGTTACTCCATGAAGTTATTCTGACTGTAGCTTCTTCTCCAGGATTTGCTTCACCAGCACAGGATTGGATCGGCCTCGCGTTGCTCTCTGAACCAGTCCAATTAACTTATTGAGGACTTTTTGATTTCCTGCTTTTATTGCCATAACCTATAAAGCAAGAGCGAGACACCGCTGTTAGGGGAAGAACAGACCCTCATGCTCAGCCACAGCCTCTGTAGGAGTTCTTTTGGACATCAGTTGTAGAATAGCATGTTTGGGGTTACTATTTATAAGAACTGTAGGTTTGTGCAATTTCTACTCTGCTCCCATGGGACAACATACAACTCTCTCCAGCAGCAGGGCTTAAAACTAATAAAGAGATTTGCTTTTATTGAAAAAGTCAAGAAAGCACTTTTGGATTTAAACAGTTTCTAAAAGTTTAAGAGTGACTCCCTGGAAAACAGAGAACTGCGCTGGACTCTTTATTTCCCCCAATTGTACAGAGCCTGCTTTTGACTCAATCCACTGCTCCATTATAGCAAATAACTGAGCCTTGAACGCGACTTACTGGATACTAATGGTGCTGTCCTTCAGGGGAAGACTTAAGTGGTTCATCTAAGCAAGGAATCCTTTTTAAGAGAGCAATTAACTTAGGAGAACCACAACCTAGCAGAGAGACAGGATTTGTTTACTATCACCTACACAATCTCAGGGGCTGTTATTTAAAAGCTAAGCAAGGAGGGAGGAATGGGTGGCTGAGTCAGGCACTCTCTTTCAAGCATCTCTAAAGGAGATGCCACTGTTGAAACACCAACTGGTGGCCCTCATCCTGCTTGTATGGCGGGGGGGTGGGGGCTGCTCTGCATTGTCAGAGTTGCTGGGCACAACCCGACAGCTCCCGCTGAGCGGGGTGTTGGATTCACAGACAGACAGTGCAGGCAAAAGGGCTGATAAGGAGCAGCGCAGCCCGCGGCAGCAACAACGCACACATGCAAATGCCAATGCCACCCCTCATTACCCTATCTGGATTAGTGGTAGGCTGCAAGCTTATCTGGACTGTCTCAATATGGAAAGGACTCATTACTCCTTATCTGCTCAAAATTACCTAGACGGGGAGGAGGTCAGTGCAGGCTTGATACTGCGTTCTCATAAATTGCTCCGTGTTGCTTTGTGCAACTGGTGGCGAGTTAATTCATTTTCAAGACAAAGTTACTGTCAACCAGCAAGGCATAGCTCTTCTCTCCCGGCACGTGCTCAGCTACCTCGGTTCTTGCAAGGTAAGCTCGCTCAGCCAGTTAAAGCACTGAATTACTAGCCTCCAAGACAGCTTTTGCCTTACTGAAAGATCATTTGGAAAAAAGTTGTAAAGGGAGACTAGTTTACTGCACTCAGCTTGACTGAAACGCTGGAAAAGGGTGAGGAATTAAATTTGCAGAGAAGGCATTACTGCCCAAATGGGAGCGTGGTTAGGGAGCTTCAGCTGCCGCGCTTCCCAATCACCTCTAATGTTCTTTCTGCCACACTTGTGCTTCAGCACCCGTCTGAAACTGCAGCAGCACTTTTATCAGCCTCTGCAAATGAGTCAGTCTGATGGAGGTCACGCCGACCTACCGCAAGCTCATTTTCTTTATCAAAAGCTCTCACAGAGCTGTTGGCGCCCCCAATGAGCTCTGGGGTGGGTGGTATTGTTCTCAAAAGATGCTAATGCCTTTTTTCCAAATGGCAAATGCATCTAGACACTGTTTATATTAGAAGTAAGCTCTTCACTCCTGCTTTTAGGGTTTTTTTTTTTTTTTCTCTTTTTTTTTTCTCTCCAGAGGATGCCCAGGCGCTCTTTTCCATTTTGTTTTCCTTCAGACTGCCTGGAGCCTGGCGGCCCCTGCCCTGCACTGAGCAGGCTCTCTTCCCGAGTAGGGCTGTACCTAGAGGCTGCTGCAGCCCCTCAGACCTGCCCAGATGGGGACAAGCCTCCCTGTCCTCCCCTGGTGGCACCTGCGCTGCTGCAGGAGCAGCAGAGCTCGAGCCCCTCCAAGGCTGCTGCCATGTGGCTGCCTCCCTGGCCCCTGCTGTGCACAGAGTCAGGGGCCTCGTCCCTGAGAAAGAGCGAAGCTCTTGCCTCGCCAGTGCCGATACTGCCTCTGAGCCCATCACTAATACCCGCTTTGCTGGCAGATAACCTCGGTCTCCATATTCAGAACCATTTAACACTGCTACCCTAGCATCAGAGAAGATGACACAAAAATGACAGCTTTGTTTATCCACGCGGCCAGGTCACGTTCCTGGCAGCACGCTCCATAGCTGCGGAGGAGATGACCTCCACAGTTCTGCCTTCCTACAATTATTTCTTACTGTCTTTCAGAAGGACTTGGCACATTAGCCAGACCGGTAATTTCTTCTGCTGTTCATTTTGTATATGCTCCAATTTAAAAAAAAAAAAAAAAAAAAAAAAAAAAAAAGAAAAAGACCCTGAGTGAGCAGGGTGAGTGAGTGAACAGCCTCTCTATAAAACCATGACACAGTTCCTATGCTGACTCTAGAGCTCCCATAACAGTGAAAAGGTGGGGAAAAGGCCACCTCCACCCCCATTTGAGTGCCACAGACTATGAAAGTGCCCAGCACCAACCTCATCTTCTTGTCTATCAATCACCGCCTGGCAGATCTGTTCAAGCTCCTCTTGGTCCTGCAGCAGCTCCAGTTGCTTTTCTTTAACAATTTCGAGGGGGGTCTTCCCTTCCCCCTTCCACAGCTCCTCAAACACCTGCAAATCAGAGTGAGCAGCCGCGGTCAGTGTTTTGAGCACAGCACTGAAGTCAGTCACACGCAGCCCCTGAGCTCCCCAGGCAGGGCTAGCAGGGCTAGCTGCTCGGGAAGGCCTGGCCTGCACCCCGCGCCGCTCCGGGACAGGGCCCGGAGCAAACGCAGCTCCCTGCCACGTGGCTCCGCGTGGGGCCAACGCCAGCTGCCATGTGCCCTTAGCAGCACTCATGAGCCGGCTGCAATGAGGACACGCACGACTCTGCCGGAGACAAACAGTGCCAAGCAGCATCCGGGCAGCAGCTCCAGCTCAGCCAGCCATCAGCTGCCCGTACGCGGCGGCTGCCTCAACCTCCGCCATAAGCACTGGTTGATGTGAGCATGTTTTCCTGAGCTACCACCCCAGAATAAAGCTGAGCAAAGAGAACATTTATAAAAACATAATTTCCTTGGATAGTCATGTGCTGTATTCCCTCCACTCTTATTTCAGAAAGGTGGGAGGAGAGAGAGAGAAAACTCTTATTGAAACAGCTGCTGGGGCTTGATCTTGCACTGAAGCTATAATTGTATGTTTGCACCCTGGCTGTGTACGGGTCTGGAAATGGTTGTCACGTCAGGAATTCAGCACTAAGTACGTATGTAGGACGGAGAGGAGGCTGGCGGGGAGAGAGCAGAAGAAGCAGCAAGGCTGCATGTAAAATAACCGGCAGGGCAGCAAGACAACTTCAGAAAAATGAAGCATGTGGGACAGTGTTTAACTGTCCCAGGAACTTTCTTCATCACACAAGAATCTTCTGGTACAAAAGGCCTCCAGAGACAGACTTTAACAGCGAGCGGGTACTTAAGACTCTCATATTGACAGTGGTCCTGCAAGGGGATGGGTCTCTGCCGAGGTGCTGGAGCCTTGAGGAGCAGGCAGTGACACGCAGGGAGCTGCCAGGGCCGCGTCCAGTGCCAGGCGGGATGGGCAGACAGAGATCGCTCTAGTAGAGGGGCTGATAAGTAGCGTGAATTACAACCACTCTAAGTGAGGCTTGAAGCTGTTCATATCTAAAAATCAGTGAAATGTAAGACACCTTCTGCAAGTCCTTCCTTTCTAGCGCAGTGCTTAAAAACCACCATGCCAGCACTGCCTGAAACACCCTAGAAACATAGACCCCCAAAAGAGACCCCACTTGCTGCTGCTGCGGCCGCCCGTGGCCACTCTGCGCCTCAGCACCGACGCTCCTTGCCCGGGCAGAGCAGTGGCGCCCCACGGCCAGGCTGGCTCGGAGCAGTGCCGAGGCGCCGCTCTCCCAGCCGCAGGAGCGCGGGGATTCGCCCGTCGGGAGCTGCGACGGCCCCGCGTTTCCCTGCGACAGCAGCGCTGCTTTCCGGCATGGCAACCGCCCCGGCCCGCAGCCGGCAGAGCCGCAGCGCCATCGAGGGCAGTGCTTGCAGGGAGGAGGAAAGTCGAGAGAGATCCAAGTCCTGTCAAGATGTGCTTTTAAAAATGTGTTTCTCTACTTGGCAGGGAGTCCAAATCTAAAGAAAGCAGTTTAAAAAATGATTTCAGCTCATTTACACAAACTGCCTGCACCAGAACAGTGGGATCAAATTATGGAGTCTCCAGAGCCAAAACGAGAATCTCAAGCCTCATTTCCATTACTGAACTCTCAATAGTTTCTACTATTGATTCTTGCCTGAGCGTGATTAGATTTTAATGATGTTCTGCAGTCTCTACCTACACAGGCAGAGCAGCAAACCATTGGTCAAGATGAATTAATCCGGGCTTAATGTCCGGCTGCCACAGGCATCGTATCAAACATTTTGCAAGGGGTGGACGTGCCAGCAACTGCTGTGCCAGGGAAGGGCTCCGAGCGGAAGCTCTGGCTGCTGCCCTTGCCGCTGAGCTGACGGATCCTGGCAGCCGGGACCGCGCTTGGGCCTGGCCTGCGGCCCCTCTCCCTCGCAGCCACGTCTGGCGCCTTCCCCCAGCGCCACAGAACGTGAGCGGCAGCCTGGGCCCAGCCTCCAGCTGGGGAGGGTGCTGAGGCAGATGGTGCTGGGTACGGTGCTGCTCTGAGTGCTACCTGCTTGCACACCAGGGCCCTGTCGAGGCGGCGCTGCAGGCAGGACTGACGCAAGGACACAGGCAGATGCAGCCCAAAGCCTGGCCTTTCCCGCCTGCTCCGCCCAGCGGCTCGCTCTGGAGATGCCTTGCAACCCCCTGCAGTCGGGTGCTGCACGCGATGGCAAGCGGGGAGGGAGCTCTGTAATTACCTACGTGCTAATTATGTAAGCACGCAGTGCCCGTTCTTTGGCATAGAATCGGTGCTCATGGCTTTTATATATCTGGTTTTAATGCCTTATTCAGCAGAAACTGAGCACAAACCTCCTGAAACCCTCAAGCGTCGCCGTGTTCCCGCAGCGCCCATGTGCTGGCCAGCAGTGCTGGCATACAAACACATTCCAGGCAAAAAGCTCCTTCCCAAGAGCACTAGTGCCTCTGCCTCCACAGGGAGGCTGCGAGTTAACCATGGAGCTGTGAAGCTACTCTCTCAAATGCAAACACCAAGCTGATGGGTGCTCTATGACCTGCAGGCGCAGAACTGCTGTGCATCCCAATGCACTCACTATTAATATTTTATGTCCTTCCGGAAGCTTTTACTTTTCTAATCCAAAATCTCCAAATACATATGCCTGAAGTTAGACCTTTAAATCTATATTTATGGTGCCTGCAATAAGCAGCTCGCTATTGAAAAAAGCAAAGTGATCACAAGACCAATTTATATATCACAAGTCCCCCCTTCCCCCATGGGAAAGGAAAGGGAAAGGGAAAGGGAAAGGGAAAGGAGGAAGTTTAAGTGCAAGTGTGGCCAATCAAGGCAAACATCTACAATTCTCACACTTGCTTTATAATCATTGAAAAAGTGAAGTGAGTCCAGCACAACACCACAGCTGTGCTGGACCAAATTGGCATGTGCCAGAAGAGGGACATCTCAGAGCGCTAAAGCTTGAACCACTTACCACAAGGGAAGTTGGGTATCTTCATTAATGATTTTATTGATGACCACCAGAGAAGCAGGAGTTGTCTAATGTACTTATCTAGATGATATTAACTAATTTGAAAGGACAGGACATTCTACATATAATGAGCCTGTGAGAATTTAAGATGAATGACAGATTTCTTCAGACTGTCCTAAGCAAGATGATATTTAAAAAGAGAAAAAAAAATACTTTACCCTCAAAACTTGCTCAAGAGGCCAAAGATAGCAGAAGTAGTCAGAAGAAAATGAAAGAAGGGGCAGATCTCTCCTTTCTTCCTCAAGAGACATGCCAAAGCAGGCCCCTCTCTGCAAGTATGCTCAGGGGAACAACCTCC
>JAVCKT010020649.1:0-17852 GCA_032273925.1 Rhynchotus rufescens | reverse complement strand
ATTTGGGAATGTAACACCTAGTATGCCATAATAGCTAGTAGTTTAAACTCCTAGCTTAACTGTGAGGAATGGATTAATTTACAATCCTGGCTGAAAGGCCAGCACAACTACCAGCCTGAGAGGCAGCATTCAGCCTGTTTGGAAGCACCATTTGTTTAAGTGACCTCAGATCTCATTGCTTAAACCTAGTATGTGGTTTATGACATCTGTAGAATTATATGCACGAGGCATTATTATTTATTATTTTACATAGGATAGAAGGAAATTTATCCTTCATCAACTCTAAATAATTTATTTTTTTGAGGAAACCAATGTACTGGTACATAGCATTTAAAAATATGCTATGTAAACAGAGTAAGCAGTCACACATCCAAGCTACAGTAAAACCAAAAGGGTACTTACTTGTTTGGCTGCTGAAGAAGAAATTTCTTTTCTTTCTAGGAGGTTCAGGAGGTCAGCCAGGAGAAGAGAACTGATTGGGCTATAGAAGAAAGGTCAAAAGTTACCTCATAACATAAAGGTTAAATAATATATCCAGGCTACTGTTGTTTTCCTAAAGCTCACACAAGTACCCTTCCTCATGATACATTAAACTTCCAAGGTCTGTTTCTGACTGCCTGATTGGATCTTACCATTGCAGATTTCAAAGAAGAACCACTAATTATTACTTTTAAATAAATGGTCCTCATCTGGAAGGCATTTGGTTAACTTAATTCATCATAACACTGCCAATGCCTAAAGAGTTTTCCCAAGACTAACAAACTTTACAGGTAATAATTAAAGCAGAAGGAAGAAAAAAAAAGACATTATTCATGATATGTATGAAAAGGAATGTTTTGTTTTACCGCTGTAGTAACCAGAAAGCCTCACCTGTCCTTCACTTCACAGGCATGTTCTTTTAAATAACTGAGCAGGTCATTCAGAACCCAGCCGATCACCTTCTTTGGGTTCATCTGTGTGTGTTTTATCACATTTTCAAAGTATTCTGCTAATCCATCTTCATTCTGATTAAGAAAAGTTAAATGCATCAAAAAATTGAAGTAAAAGCAAAAATTGATGCAAAAAGCATCACTACACATGATACTCAGACTATAAATACACAGTCCTAAAGTCATCTTGATTTAAGGAATTCACTGCAAACTGGCAAGACTTTGGGATAAGTTTATTAAGGTAACTAAGAAACTGTTACGGCTAGAATATGTATGTACAGCCTATCTGCCAGCCTGTCTCTGTTTGAATGCAACTTCTGGGAATGAAATCTTGCAGGAAGGAAGCAACTTTGTTTCCTCTTCACTCCTTCCTACAATTAACATTTGGGAAGAAATTTTCATCTTCTCTTGTATTTCATAAAATTCATAAAATTCTAGAAAGCCCAACACTCCTGTCTAACAAGCTGCCATGACATCTTTCATCTAGAAAAGATTTTTTCCTGAAGCTACCTACAGATATTTCATTTTTGATCCTGCAATCATCTTTTTTTTTCTTTTTTTTTTTTTTTTTATGGATGCAATAAGATTACCTTGAGTTCATGCTGGAATGATACACCCAGTTCCTGCTATAAGAAGTGGGGTTTTATTTCTCTATTTTTCTGCACAGAAACCATGCGAGGTTTTGCACAGCACACTGCACGCTCGGAAGGTACAACAGCAGGAGATTCAATTTACAGCCCAAGTAAAATGTGTGGTTGTTTTAAGACGAACAGATACTGCACAGTCTGATGAATGCTCTGCTGTTTATCATCGAGGCCATGATGGATCTTTAACTGGTGCACACAGCTCACCTCGGTCTGCCGAACGCTTCCTACCTTCTCGGGGAGCCTCCAAAGCCGCTGTGCCCCCGGCCTTCCGCGCTCAATGGCGTGAGCGCGCGGCGCGCGGGCCCGCTCCCAGTGCTGGCAGCCACGCGATGACTAACCTCAGAGCACTGTCATCGTGGCAGGAACGTTCTCCGAGCACACGCCGACTGCAGCCCGCCCACCCTGACCACAGCCCAGCAAGGATGCTGCAGCTGTGCACCAAACCACCGCCTGCCTTTCCCACCCAAGTACACCCACCAAGCCGTCTCATTTGCCCTCTTGTCTTTAAAGTCAGCCTGTCACCATAAAATACAGATTCTCAGGCTTTTTTCCTCAAAGCCTTCAGAAAACTCCCAACACTTCCTCTTTCACTGGTAATGATGTATGGCCTTTGAGAATACTGCAGACCACTACTGCTCTCAATTAAAACTGCAAAACAGAGCAAGGAGCACTGAGATTAATGGGTGGAGGTGCTGCACAAGTGGGGAGACAGCAATCAGACCCTTCACCTTCACCTTGCGGCCACGAGCAAAGAACTGAAATTCTTAGTCTAGGTCAGCACTGAGCTCCTCTGTGCACCCCGGTAGCTGCAGTCACTCCCCTTACTTATGTACGCACTTCCCTTCCTCTCTGTTGTTCCTTTAAATTCAATTAGCAGTTACTTAATAACCAAATAATGTCAAATCTAAATATATTAGAAGCACAAATTTGACTTTAAAATAGCAAGGAAAGGATGTGGTTATCAAAGTACACTGAACTTGATTAAGAAGTGTGTGTTTTATTTTTCAAGTGATGAATTACTAAAGTTTTGTGGGTTTTTTTTTTCCTGATTTACCTCAGCTTCATTAGCATAAACAAACACAGACTATAGAAACAGCAGGTTCACTTCCATACAAATGCAGTCCAGATGCCTTAGGGAAAGAAGTGCTACTGCTGCTTTTACTCATTTAAGGGCTGCGGAGAGTTTTTCCAAAGCCTTTATGCTGTGCAGCTCAGAGCCACCCGCAAGGAGCGGCAGGCAGAGGCGCTGGCGGCCGCGAGCGCGGCGCCGGCACGAGGAGCGCCGGGAGCGTCTGCCTCCTGAGGGACAGCAGCAGCCTGGCTGGCGTCACAGCTCTGACACCCATGCCAGACCTTTGAAAACCAAGGACAAACCTGCTCCTCATATTTTCATCAGATGATTTCCCGGGTGCAGGAGGGCATAAGGCCTGGAGAGGCCTCCAAGAGAGGGTAGACTTATTGAGCTTGCTGCTTCTGCACGTGAAAGTAGACATACTTGCCGAAAACCCCTCCCCTCTCTTTCCTTTCTTTTCAGTGACTATCTTTTCCTGTGGCCAAAGAGTAAAAGACCCAGCAATGCTAGACTGAAGTGAGTGAGGCAGAAGGTCAAAAAGAACACGAGTGACAGAAAAAAAAATGCTTTCCTTATTTTCTTATCATATAAAAATTGCAGGAATAACTTATTATCTTCAATTTTTAGATTCTCTGTCTGCTTTAAGTTGACTCTAAGCTGTGCATCTTGGTCAACTTTTCTCAGGCCAAATTCACGCAAAGTAACAAACTCTCACTGGAAAGAGAAAGGACCTTGTTAAGTTTAAGGGAAAATAACCAAAAATAACCAGAGGGGTAGAGCTCTGACACAGTGAGCTCTATCATCCAGCATTATAAATAAATAAATAAATAAATAAATAAATAAATAATTAAAAAAAAATCAAAATCCTAACTTAGAGCCTTCCCTACTAATCTAAGCATCAGTTTCCTGCATTCTGTCCACACTAGGTATTTCAGCTTCTGTATTTCTACATCGTAGCTTATGAAGAGTTAACACACACACACCCCTCCTGAAAACCACTGCAAGCCACAACATTCTGCTTTATAGAAATGTTAACTGTCTGCCTCCCTTAATTCTGAATAACATATTTTAATCTTCGTAGAAGGGAAAACAGAACTGTGGAATTGCAGCCCTGTGTTTGGGATGGAGGGCCACTTAGTGCTCTCATTACACGCCAAGAACATTGCAACTCGCTCATTAGAATCTCACTGGCATGAAATCTGGCATACAATATGTCAGCCAGATGCAAATTTCTTTCTTAAACATGATGTAAAATGATCATTTAATTGTACGGAGATGTCAGAAAAAGCAGTGGCTGAGTGATTGCAGATGCATTTTAAAACACTATTGTAGCATATAACATGAATGTAATCTTTAGAGACATTTGGTCTGTAATGCAAGCCTGTGCTTTTAAAGACCAATCCTGCTTCCCAAAAAAATGAAGATGAAAGCTCCACCACTGTTCAGCAATAAAATCTCATTTTCTGCTTTCTTCTTCCCATTTTCAACATCACAGTTCCCACAAAAACTGACTCTGAGGTAACAAGTGCAGCAAAAATGTGCCAGATTGTCAGAGGAAAAAAAAAAAAACAGAATATCTAGCCTATTAAAGCAGACAAGCAGAGCAGTCAATGAAAGACAGCTCAAACTTCTTCATGTAGCTTATTCTGAAAAGATTTAAGTTCAAAAAGTAAGCACACATAGAGTAAATGTCTGAAGGCCTGAAAGGCCTGAAATTCAGATGAGAAAGCAAGTGATGAGTCAAGTCTTTCCTAATGCTCTGTTTTGACAACTGATCTATTTTTTGGCTGAGCCTCTTTGGACTTGAACATGCCTTTTGAAAACAAAATGTCACATTACTGTCTATGTCAATAAATTCTGGGTTTTGTCTCAATAGCAGGTAAGAAACTGCTACAGCACCGCACCTAGCAAAGTTCTCTGAGCTCCTTCTTGACTAAAGGACAATATTTGACAGCCTACCAATTTACACAGCAAAGTAGAAATGGCATACATAAATCAAGGCCTTCAAATCTATGGATTCTACCTGGCTCAAAGTATAGCATCTCCATGACTAAGTAGGACTTTGCAAGAAGAAAGTCATAATCTTCATTTATTATTGCAATTTATGTAAAACTATCAAAAAATCTAGCTGTTTACACTTAAGAAATCTGAGCTATAAAGATATTCACAGCTAAAGCTCTCCTCCCATTTCAGCTCATCTCATAATGAGGCAAAGCTGAAGTCTCATGGCTGCCGTTCTCCGTACTGCAGTACATACCAGCAGCTTTTGTACACACTTGGCAGAACGAAGCAAGCTAGGAAAGTGACTTGCATTTTGAACTATGGCATTGTTTCAACGTAACTTTGGTGCATAATCTGTTCTTTAACAAGCTGGCACAGAACAGAGATTTTGCATTTTAGAGAGATTCCTCCACCACTGCCATTCACTTAATGAGCACTCCTGGGCGCCCCAGCCTGCAAGGGTGCTCATTAGATGCGTGTTGCTGGCCCCATCAGCAATCTTCTGCAGCTTCTGAGGCAGGCTTAACACGGGCACGCACACACCAATTTGATAGGAATTAAGGTTAACTAGTCTCCCAGTGAACAGGCCAGCAACTTTTACTGAGAGTATACATGCTGACTTTCTAATGCCACAACATCAACAGAAGACCCGCGATGAAGAAAGTAGTTCATCTCATGTGCTCAAATAAATGCAGTATCTTATTACAAGCACCATCCAAATTCCTGCTTGGAGCCTGCTCATCATCTTAGTTGTTACAAAAAGGAAGAAATTAAAGGGTGAAGAAGCAAAAGCAGCAGAGGAGAAGAGGGACATTGCTGAGACAAATATATGGGGTGAGTTGCTAGTCAGGGAAGAAACTGTTCAGTGGAAGTCATTGATGCCAGAGTGAGACAGGGCAGCAAGTAGACTCAAGTCAAAACAAAGGAGTTAGAAGTTCAAACGGGTGATGAATCTATCTGCTCTTCTGAGCCTTCTTGCTTTTAAATGGAAGAAATTTGTTGATGTGAAGAAAATGGATGCATGGAGAGGGCTGCTAAATCACTTTCTGCACTTTTCATAATGAAACAGAAAGATAAAATACTGCTGTCTGCTTGACACATCTCAGTGCTATCACTGCAGCTTCATGACTTTGATGAGGTTTCTGACACATCTGCCCACCACACTGTGAAAGACCCACAACTCCCTAAAATGGCACACTACCACAGAAGCAGTTTTCTTAACAGCTTTCTTCAGAAAAAGAATCACTCATTTTTTTTCCTCTCTCTCTGTAGAAGCAGCTTCTGCAGAAGCATATTAAAATACAGACACACAAAAGCGGGATATTAGGTAGTAAGTCAGAGGCACTACGCTCCCTGCATTTACAGTCAAAGGAAAGAAACTCCTCCAGGGGACAATTTAAAGTACTTAAGGTTCTGCTCTGAATCCCGCGCTGAACACGTCTTTCTTTCTCTGTCTCCACGGATCACAGAGGTAACCAAAGGAGGACACTGCCCAAGGTGAGCTGGCAAGGGGAAATTTTTACAAGCGCGTGAGTTTGTTAATGCCTGCACAGACTTATCACTGTCAGAGATGCTGCAGTTTGTATTTAAGAGGCTGAACGATCTCTGGAATATTTCTGGAAGTTATGAGATTTACCTAATTTGCATTTGTTACCTTTTCTTTTCTGAGCCCTCTTCTGAACCTATCCCCTGCATTCTGACGCCAGAGTTGGTGTTTTATAGCCATTTTGATTAAATCTTTCAGCTTCACCTGCCCAAATCAGTCTGGTTTCTACGTTATCCTGAAACCCCAAGGTTTAAACTAAAGGTTTTTTTCTGCAGTCAGAAAAGCCATCTATTAATTTGTTATATACTGTCAATGCACCCAGACTTATACCCAACCCACAGACAAGAAAAACCTGCGCTTGTAGACAAGGACTTGTCAGTGGGAAGTTGTACATTTGCTGCAGTCAGTTACTGCTTTGCCCATGTGCAGACAGGCAAAATCAATATTAAGTATCAGTTACTTGCCTGCACTTTGCTTAAGAATTTTTTTTCCAGGCACACAGTGTTCCGTTTCTTTTTTCCCTACCACTCTATGTATGTGACTCCACAGTATAAAGCAGGCAATGTGTTAGACATATTTCCAACTAAAAAAATCCATGAGTGCCGACAGCTGGTTAATATGACATTTGTGAATGTTTTCAAAAACAGTGAAACTTTGAAGTTTCTTGGTTTATTTTAGCACTTGATCAATAGACCTACCAATAAGGTGAAGCTGTGTTCAGGAAGAATCCCATACAGTTCAACCAGCTTCGCTCTCTTCACACTGGGGAGGTCAGGAAGCCTCTCTCGAATCCAATCGATATTTACCACTTGCTGATGGTTCATATTAGCTGGCAAAGATTTAGCATCATACAGAATCAATGGAGGAAGGTTTGGCTCTGGCATGAACCTAGTGAAAACGAAGAAAAACTCCTTCATAATTATTTCTAGTCAAAAGCTCAACAACAAGGAATAAAATCTGCTGCAAAATTCCTACTTTCCTTTATCTGCCACTGATTATTAAAGAGGCAATGACAATAAAAGTGCAATTAAAACAGTTCTGCAAGCAAATTAATAACAACATAAAAGATAAGGAAACAGTCTATTCCTCTTGAACTGTGGATCTGGACAGCAAGGGGAGTAAACTGGCAGGAAGAAACCACAACCACCAACAGCTGCCATGAGTGGTTGGTGTGGTTTACAACCTTTCCACCCTAACTTCACAGGTCTGGATAAAACCTCAGGCTGAGCTACAAGCAAAGGCACTCTGCTCCGCAGGGTGCAGAGCAGAGGCTCACATACAGAGAAGGCTGATTCAAACTGCCTCAATCTCTCTGTGATTGAAGCAAAAAACTCACTCTTACACAATCAAATGAGGGTTTCATAAATATCAGAATAAAGGACATTTGGGCATATACTATGCTTACTCTGCCACTATTTCAAAACGTCCTAAATAGGACTTTTAAGTTAAATGAACAATGTGTACCAGTCCAAGTTACAAAAAAATTGGAAAAAATATTATCATAATCCTCTAGCTCTTCACTTGAAATATCTTAGACTCATCAGTCTTGCTTAACCTCTCCTGATTCTTCTTTTTTTTTAAAAAACATTTGCTCAAATTAATTGTGTTAAATAAACATTAGGCCTGCCTCTATCACATTAAGGAATTCTTAAAATGACTACTGCCTCAGCAGTCACCGAGCTGACTCTTCCTCATGCGGACACCACTGTGGCTACCTCCTGTTCCAGTGCACTCGGCAGCTACCAGCTCCCCAAACTCCTGTTGTGCAGTGCTGTCCCAGTTCTTATTCCCAGCAATCCCGCCTCCTGACAGCCACCAGGCCTGGTCCCCTTGCTCTCCGGGTAGCTCCTTCATGGATGGCTCTTTACCATCTGATTGAGCACAGCTCATTCTGCTTTCAGCAGATTAAAGAGCACTCACGCAAACCCTGTAAGCCATCGAATGGGGACGGCTGTCACCTCACACTAATAAAAGGCAGGATAATATCTTAAGTATGTCTAGGTAGATCTTAAGGAAGACACTTGCCTGTGAAGACTGACACCCTTTAACAGCAGCTAGGATTTTCAAACAGTGCCCACAATCATAGAATTAAGCATAAAGAGACACCATCCACTATCTGAATATTCCTCTGTTCCTATTATAACAGGGCACTCCTAAAAGAATGCATGTGTACTGATCACTAAGGAAGCCTTCAGCTTATCCACTCTGTGCTAATGCACTGCAGTGTGTGAGAAAGATCTATGGGCTTTAGCAGAACACAGCACAGTCCTGGGAAATAAGATCTCTGCCCTTGAAATATTAAATTTATTTTTTAAAATTACCTATAATCCTGTTTTCCTTCTTTATCTCTCATTGATATAGTGCACCTGAAATAAAACAACATGTTAGATACAGTATGTGGTATGCTACAGAACGAGATTTCTGCCAAAACCACAAAACAAATACATCACCTCAGAAGGGTAAGGAAAGCTTCCCCCAGCTACTTCAAAGAACATGCGTATGTAAGAGGGCAGTCGTCTTAATCCAAACATTGCTTGATGTAGCATTTGTCATTAGTTCCAGTATTACACAGATGTTTGCTTGGTAAAGTAAGCAAAATGTGTCTGCTAGTCCTGAGGCTACAAAGTTAATACATCTGGGGCACTGTTCTACAGCCTTTCCAATTCATCCTCACTGGATATTTTAAAGAAGAAAAAAAAAAAAAGAAGAAGAAATTACAGACTTCAGATGGATTTAATTTCCTTTTCAGAAATTTGGAGAGTTTTGGTGGCCTAATTCTCAGTCTGCGTCCAAATCTGCCAATCTCTTGACACTATGAGTCTACAGGAAAGTCATGGCACCTTTCTCTGTTCCGTTCCCCTTCCACTATTTGCCCATCTTGTCCATTTAGACTGCAGAGTCGGAACTCTGCACATAATATGTTGTGTCAAAGTCTCAACTTTAAGAATAAATGACTATCAGTGATAGGACTCTGCTTGTGAACATTAGCTTTAAAAGACTGAACTTGAGTGATACCATGTTATCTCTCCTGATCATGTCACTTGATATCACTGGCATTCTAGAACTGCTATTTCCAATATTTTTCTAAAAAGAGCTCACCCAAGCTTGGAATCAAAGGCTCTTGTTTCATTCAGAATTGTTCCTCCATTTTCGAGTTCTTCAATTTGCCTCTGGATTTCATAGTCTGATAGCAAAAACAACAAAAAACAATAAGCTAGTTAGTTAGCTGCACTATTAGCTTTTATATACTTAACTATTTTCTTTTTCACTGCTATGTAATAATGGAAAGGTCTGTTGATTTGACCTTAATGAAATCAACAGCAGTAGTTGCAGGCTGTCACTGTCTCTCTCTCCAGCATTGTTTACTTCCTGCATGTTTTCCTGCCCCTCTTTCATTCTCTTTAAGCAGAAAATGTTTCTCCCAGGCACTGCAGCCAAGTCACACATTCCTAGTGACCTTCCTACCATCAGCTGAGTATTTAGAATGAGAATTCTCATCTCCTTCATGCCAGTTTTGTTTTGGAGATGTAATCATCAGCCTTTCTTGCTCTTGCCCAAGCTGCAGCTGCATGCTCTCTGAACTTAATGCGTGCACCATTGTACTCAACCACCAGCAATCAATTTCATCTGCGGACACAGAGCTACCGATAGTACAGATCAGAGCTAGACATGCTCAATACTGAATCACCCATTTCCTTTTTCTTGAAGGTGTAGGGTCCCCTCTGCAAGCAAACTGCAGTCTAACATAGCAGCTACCCCCTGAGTATCCCACACTAAGATATATTTTGCCAGGATGCAGCAAGAGTAGGGCTGTTCCACAAAGGAAAATGAGCCAGGAGGCAAGGATGGCCCCAGCTCAAGCATTGCCCTCACTGACTAGGGATGCTATGTGCTAGGCAGCTATGTGCTAGTAACAGGGTCCATCAACAGTCTCAGTCAGGGTGAAAAGGTGTACCAGGCCCTGGGTCCAGCCAGGGCACTCAGTCAGGAGCAGCAGGAGTTGCGGCCAGCAACAAGACTGGAGACAACAGCACAGTGCAGGTGCAAGGTCCATCAGGAGACACGACCAGAGACAAGGACAGCTATGGTAATAGTTGAGGACTGAGCATAAACACGATTCCTAGATCCCTAGCAGAGTGCATGGGTGGGCGCCTCAGGTAAGGCCTGTCAGGGCAATTAAGATCTGTTAGTGCCCTCAGGACTCTGACATATTTCACTTACTGAGACCACATAAAACATCTACAATGCTCCAGTAATGAAGTCATCATGACTTACCTACTGCTTTGGCCAGGAATCGTATGCTATTGATATTCTTCACTTCAGTCCTCACTCCGTAAGGCTCGCCGGGGTGATGCACAGAAACATTGGCATCCACTCTCAGCTGACCCTCTGTGAAAGGAAACCTCATCAACAGAATAGCCTGTCCTGTACACCAGAATGAAAACTTTGGCGTGCGCTACAAACTGCACGTTATGTGCACTGCATTAATAACGCTCTGCCATATGTTCTGAAATGAGTAACAACCATCTCATAATAGCTTTCTGTTTGTGATTCCATTTCAAACCTCTGATCCAATCTTCCAAAATTTTCTGGGATTGCAACCTTCTTTTAATAGTACCGCCCATCACTCCTCTCAGAGAAAACCATAGTGCAGTAAAGGGCAGATTCTCTAAGCTATATATCAAGAAGAGTTTTTGATTCACAGCCCCTAAAGAAAGCACAGAATTAGACAAGCCATTTAAAGTGGTGGACTGAAAGCTTCAATTTCTCTAAAACACCACAAAATCACCTTTTAGAATTACAACTTGATGGATATATACTATTCTTGCATGGAAAACAAAAACATACAGTTACGTTGAATGGATTTATAAAGGTGTCCTTAGAAATTTACAGCTCAAGGACAAAATGTCAGAAACAATAGATTTTTTTTCTACTTTTTTCTCTCTCCTTCAAGTAACTGTAATCTTTTCCTCAAAGAAATTTCCATGACTGCCAAAAAGTGAAACCATATATACAGCTTCATGTAAAAAAAAAAAAAATTTTTAGTCCAAAACGGGCTAACGACTCAACCACAAGTAACAGACTTCTATCTTTGCAAGTTTTGTCTCTCTAAAAACATCCCTTCAAAAGAGAAAAGTTTACCATGGCTAGTCAGATGATGTAGAGAAGAAATGTGAGAGGCTACACTATAAAAGACACATATTTTTTCCCATATTGCACAGAGAACATCTCTAGACTTCCTCTTTGTTGTTTAGTTTCCAGTACAGATAAAAAGAAACAAAACATGTGATGCTTCTATACAGCAGCACTACTAAGAAAATGCAAAATAGCCCAGTGTTAAACCTGTAAAGAAGTCTACAGTTAAGAACCCAGTCAGGTCAAGGGATGTAAATTGCCTAGAGAGGCTTTGGTACACTCTGTAAAAAGTAGGCACATTAATTTTCCCTCTCTTCACAGAATCTTGCCAGATACGTAAGTGAAGGACAAAGGTGCTGGAATGACCCTACACCTCTTTCAAGAGAAGTGTTTTGTATGGACTCATTCTTTGGGATGAAACGAGTGCTTGTTCCAACAGGGGAATATTCTTGTCTTGTCCTTGCTTCATTTTGAGACACAGCCTGGATGCAGGTGTCAATGTGACAGAACAATGAAGTTAATCAACCCTAAGTGAAAGGAGAGCCAGGCACCATGTGCTCCTAAAAAGGCTTTTTCCCTGTGAGCCCAGCTCCTTTCCCACTTGATCATTTTGCAATGAAATCATGTTTTCATTTGTCTGTTGTTAATGAAGTAAGAGCTGATAAAACTGGGTGTTTGTATTCACTGAATACATAAGTAGAAAGAAGGTAAAATTAGAACAAGTAAAGTCCTTACTTGAATACAAGTAAGGTGAGAGAAAACCACAGTAGAAAATCCTTAAAAAAACACTTGAAAAAAAATCCAAATACTTTTAAAACCAACTATACTGGAAGAAAAACATTTCCAATGCTGGAGTTCTCCTTTAAAGTCAGAAATCTCATTGCAGCAGAAGATACCGCAGTATGTTTCTGACATAACTCTTAAGGCCAAATTCAGGACTGATAAATGATGATACATAGGTACATCTACCAAGACCTGTGAAGAAGTGTGCAAAATGAGTGCTTTATTTTAACAACCATTCCCCATCTTACATGTGTAAAATCAGCATGAGAAAAGATTCAGACAGAAGCAGCAGGCAGGGCAAGGCACCATGTCAATATATAATGTCTAGCAATTATTAGCCCCCACACACACATCCTTTGAATCATTAAATCAGATTCAAATCCCTAGCCAACACTGCTTGAGTCATATTAGTCTTAGTGACACGTGGGCTGCTCTAACTTGGCTCTCTAAAAGATGTACTCACGTACACTATGGCCTGAATTTCTTGCAAGATCAGTAAGGTCAACCATCAGAGGCAAAAAGATATCTTAAACTGTAAACACTATTCTTCGGGTGTACATGTGTTTGTGGATAAATGCCTGAAACTGTGCTTTTGAATTCTCAAGCACAAGTCTGCTACTTGCCAGCTACAGCCATAGGCTGGTTGTAAATTGTGGTAACACTACAGGACTAAGCAGAAGTGGCACATCCTGAATCCTCCAATTAACA
The DNA here is from genome assembly GCA_032273925.1 of Rhynchotus rufescens. Classification (NCBI taxonomy): domain Eukaryota; kingdom Metazoa; phylum Chordata; class Aves; order Tinamiformes; family Tinamidae; genus Rhynchotus; species Rhynchotus rufescens. The sequence continues at coordinate 5,030 of JAVCKT010020649.1, read as the reverse complement.
AAAAGAGAGAGAGAATCACCAGACAGGAAACTGATTTAACACTGTACTTCTGCAGACAGGGAAAGTTGGGGCCTTCCGGGTCCAGAAAACAGAGCTGTCAAAGGAAGGGTTTTCAAAAAAGAAGTGATCTCAGAAAGGTGAAGATCTTGATTGAAGGAGAGGTCCTGGAAGCGGGAAAAGATACTGCAGATCACAGAGCTGCACAGACATAGATGAGAGTGGGAGGAGCCCAGGGATCCTGGCTGGTGACGCCCAAGACTCATATCTATAAGCAGTGCAGTATGAACTCATGTGACCTTCTGCCTCACCTCCGCAGACCAGCAGTGCTCTCTCTCTTGGGAAAGGAAGCTGAGATCTAGTGAATGTAATGCTGGGGGCCAGGGAAGGGGTGTGAGAAAGAATCAAGTACAGTAAAATCCCTACTCTCACTAGTTTTTAAATAAATCTGCCACAGCCAATCATTTACACTGTTTCACTCTGACATCAGCACAGGCTTACTGCTTACACCTATCTTGTGACCAACCGAGACCCATCACACAGCTTTCAACACCATCCATCCTCTCGCTCCCTTTTGCTCCTAACTTCCATATTCTATAACTAATCATCACAACAGAGCTTCTGTGCTGCAGTTCTGTGGCAAGTAATATGAGGACAGACAGGAAGAAATGCCACAAGAACTGGACGTTCCTTCCTGCCTGTTAATTTATTCTGAAAATTCACGTGAGGCTATATAAAATCCAACGCTGGAAAACTCTACAGAGGAAGGTAGACCCATAAAGATACCTGATGCACGGCAGACATCAGGACAGGCTCTGAAGATTTTAAAAGCAGTAGTGAGAAAAGGCCATGTTAAGCAACAGCAGAGCAAAATAACCAGAAGCCACAGAACTCCTGGAAATGCAGACAATTACAGGCGACAAGGGAACGTGCCTTCCCCGTTCCGTACCTGCCATGATTGCCTGGCTGCTCCCAAGTGTTTGAAGAATAAGCTGAAGCTCTCTGACTGCTGCAGCTGCTTCTTCCCCACAGCACATATCAGGCTCCATGACAACCTCCATGAGGCCGACTCCTATCAGCAAAGGAGACAAGAGATTTACAACAACAGCTTTTGATCCTGGCATACTAGAGTACAACTGGCTAAACACATGAAAGCACTTGGGTTTTTTTTTGAAAAAAAAAAAAAAAAATGAAACCCATGTATTATTTAGTAACTGTCACAACGGGCCTGGCTGCAGGCTGCTACAAAACCTTTTCCTCCTTTTATTTTTTAAGGGAGCAGGCAAACTGCGGACATTCCTCCAGCTTTGATGACATGCAGAACAGAAGGAAAAACTCCTCTGCCTTTCTTTCAGAGAACTCCTATTTAAAGTCACTCTGATCTCCAATTCAATTCAATTTTTCTTAAACTAATTTTGGAACAGGCAGAAATGTTGTACTCTAGTACAGATGTACTCTAGTATTTAGTGTCAGAACCCAGTTTTCAGAGCTTAAGAGCGATGGACACTGAAGCAAGGCGTCTCAGCCAGGCTTCGCCATCCAGGTTACTGCCTGTGTTGGGCACTAGCTTGATTCATGTAGTTTATAGTTAGAAGGGATATTTTTCTACATTTTTTTCAAAGTTATCAATTAAAAGAAATGTCCGACTCATGCAGTCATGACTCCAACAGCTACTCCTTCTATACACAAACTTCCCTCATTAGGAGTCTGTGATATTTTTTAAACAATGCTTACAGTAGCAGGAGCTTATATAGTTCTCTGGGGTAAGTGGCTCTACATGACTTACAGCTTTGGGGAATTGGAGCCAGCAGATTTTTTACTTGCTACTTCCAAATACATCAGCACACAACCATGAGAAAGGCCCACTGATGACTAAAGAACTGCAAGCATTACCCTGCTGCAAATGTAACAGTCATTTTGTTGTGTTTTGCTTTTCAGGAAAGAAAACATTAGGTTGTTTTAATTTTTCATATGTTCCCTGTCACCCATTTACCTTTAAAGATTAACTTTAAACAGAAAGGAGGAAAAAAATGGGAAAATAATCCAAGCCTACCAGCCCTATTCAAGTCAACAAGAGTCTGGCTCCTTGCGTCATCATGGAGACTCTTCCCACTGTCTTGCTCCAACTGGATTTGCTTAATCCTCACGGTTTTTGTCACCATCTGGCTCATTTTGTTGTCTATGCAGAAACTGTATGAAAGACTCCCATTCACTGCAATAGGAACTCTTTGCTGAGTGATTTGATAGCCAGCCTGTCAACAAAATTAGCGGTATAGTCAAATAAAACATTCACTTTACAGGAAGCAACAACACAAATGCAGATATTAAAGACTGAAGACTAAGTACAAAATGAAAAATGTAACATTTTCCATAGTGACCTAAGTGAGGGGCTAGAAAAGCATGTACCAGCAAATTTCCAAACTTTACTATTTCACTGGAAGGGAAGCAAACTTGAAAATGGGATTCACAGTAACTATGACAAGCTGTAGATCTGGAGGGGTGAGGCAGAAAGGAGAGCACAAAAGGGCAAGTATAAACATACTAGACCAGTGCAGAAAGGATCAATAACCAACCACTTGTCATAGAGGATATAAGCTTTGCTGATACTGTTTTGAGGTAGGAAATAGACTAGAAGAGGTTCTTCCAACTGTGATTCTGTGATCATGTTATATTCTATCTGAAGACACTAACTCTACCTCCACCCCAAGCTTGGATTATCACTGATTATCACTGATCATCCTGTCAAGCTGAATCTCCCTCTCTGCCTGTTCAGCACATCCTTATCAGACAGATGGGAAAAGAAGAAAAGTGCAAGGAAAGACAAAAATATTAAAAAAAGAGAAATCTCAGTTTCATTAATGCAACAATTTACACTGCAATAAACACTGAAACCCTACCTAAGGCTGAAAAATGCCATAGCAGCCCCGTCTGAAAGACGAAACTGCAGTCGGACAAAAGGCTGGCAGTGACAATGGATCTGAATCAACTGCACAGACTCAAGAATATAGGAGTGAAAAACTTACTCTGTTGAGGTAGAGTCCCCATCTCTTCCTCCTTCCTAGCAAGATCAGTGGTGAGAATTAAAAAGCGTGCCAGATTTCAATGAACTGGGAGGAGCATTTGTTTGTTTTGCAAGGAGGGAGGATGTTACTCCAAAGTTTGGAGATGGTGACAGTGTGTTTTGGCAGAGTGCAATAGCCTGGCACAATGAGCAGCTCATATACAGACGATAAAGTGCCTGACCTTCTATCCATAATCACTATAATAAAAATAACTGACTCCTTGCAGTCTACGCTAAGCATACAGCTTTTCCCACCTCCTGTAGCTTCTCATTAAAATGATTTTTTAAGAGCCTCAAATACTGAGTGACAATAAATAACAAGAATCCCATTTCCCATCCAATGCCCCATTTTCAGGACTAACAATAATCTCATTGTCAAAAGACCTTAAGAGTAGGATTTATTTAATCTGTCCTATACAGCTCATTAGCCTAAACATTGCATCTTATTAAAGGATTCCCAACTAGACTGTTTCAGTATGAAATGCATGTCAGGCAGTTTATTGTCAGTGTTTTAAACAACAGAAACCAGCCACCAGAAAACCAGAATTATATGTTTCAAGTTAATAAAATGTGTCAGCAACTCCTTGACCCAAATTTCCATGCTTATCTGACCAGAGGATTCTGTAGTTCATGTCAGTAAATAAGGGCAGTGCGCTTACTTACTATACATACCCTCAGAAAATCTGATGTTGTTTTCAGTTTAACAGCAGAATCACTAAATCTGTGGTTCACAGATTGGGCAAGCAGATCTGTGATGTTTTTGATGTATAATGGAATTCTGAAAGTTGTGTTTATTTGTTGTTATTTCACTGTTTTCTCCTTCAGATCTATAAATGGTCCTTGAGACAGTTTTGTAATTAAAAGAAAGTACTAATAATTCGAAGCGGTGTGTTTCATATCCCTCATAGCTTACTATCCAACAATAAGACCTCTTGATGGCTCACAAATATTAATGAAGTTATCCCTGCAAGCAGAATTTGCAATTAGGTCAACTTCACAGAAGGGAAACTAAGAGGCAGAGGCTCCCGACAAAGAATAAATCAGTACCCGGATCTCCTCTGAGATCAAGATCTCGAGTGGACAACTGCAATACCATTCTCTATCTAAGGTGGGAAGCAATTGTATTTCAAAGTATGAATTTCATGTGGCTTCAAAGTGTTTCCAATGCCTAAACAAACAGTGGGAGAGAAAGCAATCTGGTTGATAACACAGCACCTTTACATATTGACTTGAGATCTGAGAAATCTTCCATTCTGCTTCTCTGACTATTTGGGACACCTCACCTTAAGACAGGTTAAACTATCGTGCCTGATCTATCTCAGATCAAATTGAAGCAGATTTATTCTTTTTTAAAGCAGTCACCAGACCTTTACCCCTCCCAAATCAGATGAACTAAAACTAGCGCTCCTCTTTCTGACAGGTTAGCATTAAGCTGAATGACAATCAGAACAAACACACTGACTGTTTATAATTAGAAAGGTTTAACATTATTAAAACAGAAAAAAAAGCTCAAACTTTACTGTATCCTGCTGTAATTATGGAAGTCACGTTCTTAATTCTTACATCCTCATCAAATGTATACAACTTTCCAAATACTCCAAATACAAAAGCTACCAACAAACTACACAAAGATTTACTTTTAAATTTACTGGATCCCTCGACACAGTAAGTCTTAAAAGAGAAATTAAATATTTTAGGTCCTTACTCATAGCAAAAATAAACTGTTACGTTTACATCTTTGAAACCTGTGTTTGTTATACATTAATTTTAAATGAAGGACCATGACTAGACTGCTTTTACCCTAACAGACAATTAGTACTAAATGCCAGGAATAGAAAACTTAAGGGGCAGAGTAGCTCCAACTCCCAATTCAATTACATTAAGCCACTGGAATCGTGCAGCTAAGCAAGGAGTCAGCAATCACAGCAATCATATTCAATCAGCGAGCACCAGGGTACAGCTGTCTATTTAT